>QFEY01001250.1:0-15766 GCA_003316435.1 Russula virescens
GAGTCGACCCACGATTGTCCTTCGAGGCCACAGACGCGCCACTCTCGAGAAGGAAACGCACAAGCTTTACATATCCCGCCCGCGACGCCACATGCAGTGGAGTTCTACCATCCTTGCTTTGAACCGTTGCATCTGCCCCATGCTCGACAAGGAACTTTGCAACATCTACATGTCCCCTGGGCGATGCCTGATGCAGCGGGGTCCATCCACCCTTGTCCTGGGCTGTCGCATCTGCGCTGTGCTCGACAAGTAACTTTACGATATTCACATGTCCGCCGTGCGATCCCCCATGCAGAGGAGTCCAGCCTTGCTTAGTCTGTGCTATCGCATCGGCACCCTGCTCGACAAGGAACTTTGTGGCGCCCACATGTCCGTTGGACGATGCTAAATGCAGAGCAGTCCGCCCATCTTTGTCTGGCACAGTCACAGCTACTCCATGATCCACAAGGAACTTCATAACATCAACGTGTCCATTGAACGACGCCCCAAACAGAGCAGTATGCCCATCTTTGGCCTTGGTTGTCGGATCTGCACCGCACTCGACCAGGAGCTTTACGACGTCCAGGTGTCCATTGAATGACGCATTGTACAAGGGAGTCCACCCAAGTTCGTCCTGCGCCATCACAGCTGCCCCGTGCTCGATAAGGAATTTCGTGGCATCAACATGTCCATTCAATGACGCCGCAAACAGAGGAGTTCGCCCATTTTTGGCCTTGGCTGTCGGATCTGCACCGGACTCGACCAGAAATTTCGCGACGTCCACATGTCCATTGTACGACGCATGGTGCAAAGGAGTCCACCAATATTTGTCCTGCGCTGTCACATCTGCCCCGTTCCCGATAAGGAACTTCGTGAAATCAACATGTCCGTTGAACGACGCCCAACACAGAGGAGTACACCCATTTTTGGCCTGAGCCGTCGGATCTGCACCGGACTCGACCAGGAACTTTGCGACGTCCACATGCCCATTGAGCGACGCACTGTATAAAGGAGTCCACCCATCTTTGTCCTGCGCTGTCACAGCTGACCCATTCTCGAAGAGGAACTTCGTGAAATCGACATGTCTGTTCAAGGATGCTTCAAGTAGAGGAGTTGACCCATTTCTGGCCTTCGAGGTCGGATCTGCACTGCACTTGACCAGGAACTTTGCGACCTCCAGATGTCCATTGACCGACGCATGATGCAAAGGAGTCCGCCCATCTTTGTCCCGAGCTGTCACAGCCGCCCCACACTCAACAAGGAACTTTGTAACACCGACGTGTCCATTGACCGACGCTCCAAACAGAGGAGTATACCCATTTTTGGCCTGGGCCATCGGATCTGCACCGCACTCGACCAGGAACTTTGCGGTGTCCAGATGACCATTGAACGACGCATTGTACAAAGGAGTCCACCCATCTTCGTCCTGCGCCGTCACAGTTGTCCCGTGCTCGACAAGGAACTTGGCGAAATCAACATGTCCGTTGAACGACGCCCCAAACAGAGGAGTAGACCCGTTTTTGGCCTTGGCCGCTGGATCTGCACCGGACTCGACCAGGAACCTTGCGACCTCCAGATGTCCATTGACCGACGCATGATGCAAAGGAGTCCGCCCATCTTGGCCCCGAGCTGTCACAGCCGCCCCATGATCAACAAGGAACTCTGTGATATCGACATGTCCATTGAGCGACGCTCCAAATAGAGGAGTATTCCCATTTCTGGCCTTCGTTGTCGGATCTGCACCGCACTCGACTAGGGACTCTGCGATGTCCAGATGTCCATTGAACGACGCATTGTATAAAGGAGTCCACCCATCTTCGTCCTGCACTGTCACAGCCGCCCCGTGGTCAATCAGGAACTTCGTGACACCGACATGTCCGTTGAACGACGCTCCAAACAGAGGTGTATTCCCATTTCTGGCCTTGGCTGTCGGATCTGCACCGCAGTCAACCAGGAACCTCACGATCTCCAGATGTCCATTGAGCGATGCCCCGTGCAAAGGGGTATATCCATCTTTGTCCCGCGCTGTCACACTTGCACCGTGCTCAACGAGGGACGTTGCGACATCTGTGAGTCCGTTGAGCGACGCAAAATACAGAGGAGTCAACCCATTCTTGTTCTGCACGGTTGCATCTGCACCCTGCTCGATAAGGAACATCGCGACATCCACATGTCCGTTTATCGATGCTAGGTGCAGAGGCGTGCACCCATACTCATCCTGGGATGTAAAATCTGCACCCTGCTTGATAAGCAGCTCTACAGCTTCCATATACCCATTTTGTGATGCCGAATGCAAGGCAGTGCGCCCATCCTTGCCCTGGACTGTTATAGATGCCCCGTGCTCAATAAGAAACTTCATGACATGAAGTTGTCCGTTGAGCGATGCCTCAAACAGAGGAGTACACCCATTTGAGGCCTTGGCTGTCGGATCTGCATTGCATTCGACCAGGAACTTTGCAATGTCCATATGTCCATTGAGCGATGCCCCGTGCAAAGGAGTCCATCCACCCTTGTCCTGCACTGTCACATTTGCGCCGCGCTTAATAAGGGACTTTATGACATCTATTTGTCCCTTGCACGACGCAAAATACAGAGGAGTCCTCCCATCCTTGTTCTGCGCTGTCGCATCTGCACCATACCCGATAAGTAGCTGTGCGACTTCCACATGCCAATTTTCCAAGGCCAAATGTAAAGGAGTTGACCCATCGGTGTCTTGGACTGTAGCATCTGTACCCTGCTCGAAAAGCAGTTCTATGGCTTCCACATGCCCATTTTGTGATGCCAAATGCAAGGGTGTCCTCCAGTCCTTGCTCTGGGCCGTCACAGCTGCCCCATGATCAATAAGGAGCCTCATGATATTAGCATATCCGTTGAGCGACGCGTCAAACAGAGGAGTACACCCATTGTTGGCCGGGGCTGTTGAATCTGCACCGCACTCGACAAGGAACTTTGCGACGTCCACATGTCCATAGAGCGATGCCCCGTGCAAAGGAGTATGTCCATCTTTGTCCTGCGCTGTCACATTCGCACCGTGTGTAACAAGGGACTTTGTGACATTTATGTGTCCGTTGCGCGATGCGAAATGCAGAGGAGTCGACCCATCCTTGTTCTGTGCTGTCGCATCGGCACCGTGCCCGAGAAGGAGCTGTGCGACTTCCACATGCCAATGTTGCAAGGCCAAATGCAAAGGAGTCCACCCATCCTTGTCTTGGACTGACACATTTGCACCCTGCGTGAAAAGAAACTCTACGGCTTGCATATTCCCATTTTGTGATGCCGAATGCAAGGGTGTCCACCCATCCTTATTCTGCGCTGTCACCGCTGCCCCGTGCTTGACAAGGAATTTCATGATATCAACAAGCCCCCTGAGCAATGCTTCATGCAGAGGAGTACATCCATTTTTGGCCTGGACTGTCGGATCTGCACCACATTCGATGAGGAACCTTGCGACATCCAAATATCCATATCGCGATGCCTCGTGCAAAGGGGTCCACCCATCCTTGTCTTGTGCTGTCGCATTTGCGCCGTGCTCAATAAGAGACATTATGACATCTATGTGTCCGTTGTGCGATGCAAAATGCAGAGGAGTCGACCCATCCTTGTTCTGCGCTGTCGCATCTGCACCGTGCCCGATAAGAAGCTGTGTAACTTCCACATGCCAATTTTGCAACGCCAAATGTAAAGGAGTCGACCCATCCTTGTCTTGGACTGACCCATCTGCACCCTGCTTGATAAACAGCTCAACGAGTTCCACATACCCATATTGTGATGCCAAATGCAAGGGAGTGGATCCACCCTTGTTCTGGGATATCACAGCTGCCCCATGCTCGACAAGGAACTTCGTGACATCAACATGTCCACGGATTGATGCCCCGTGTAAAGGTGTCGACCCATCCTTCTTCTGCGCTGTCGTATTTGCACCGCACTTGACAAGGGACTTTGTGACATCTACTTGTCCACTAAGCGACGCCAAATGCAGAGGAGTTGACCCATCCTTGTTCTGCGCTGTCACATCCGCACCGTGCCCGATCAGGAGCTGTGCCATTTCCACATGCCAATTTTCCAAGGCCAAATGTAAAGGAGTCGACCTATACTTGTCTGGGACTGACGCATCTGCACCCTGCTTGACAAGAAACTCCGCGACTTCCACACGCCCACACTGTGATGCCCAATGCAAGGGAGTACGCCCATCCTTGCTCTGGGCCGTCACAGCTGCCCCGTGCTCGACAAGGAACTTCGTGGAATCAATATGTCCATTGAATGATGCCCCAAAGAGAGGAGTAGACCCGTTTTTAGCCTTAGCTGTTGGATCTGCACCGCACTCGATCAGGAATCTTGCAACGTCTAGATGACCATTGAGGGATGCCCAGTGCAAAGGAGTATACCCATCTTTGTCCTGCACTGTCGCACTTGCACCGTGCTTAACAAGGGACTTTGTGAAATCTACATGTCCATAAAGCGACGCCAAATGCAGAGGAGTCGATCCATCCTTGTTCTGCGCTGTCGCATCTGCACCATGCTGGATAAGGAGCTGTGCGACTTCCACATGCCAATTTTCCAACGCCAAATACAGAGGCGTACACCCTTTCTTGTCTTTGACTGTCACACCTTCTTCGTGTTTGACAAGCAACTCTACGACTCCCATATACCCATTTGCCGATGCCAAATGCAAGGGTGTCCATCCACTCTTGTCCTGCCAGTGTGTTGTCGCATCTGCACCGTGCTCGACGAGGAACTTCGCGAGTTGCAAATCCCCACGTCGCAAGGCGAAATGCAAGGGAGTTGAGCCACCCGTGTCCTGAGTTGCTGCGTCTGCACCTCTTTTGATAAGTAGCCCCACTACTTCCATATAGCCATGTTGCGATGCCAAATGTAATGAAGTCGACCCATGCCTATCCGGGGTAGTCGGATCTGCGCCACTCTCAACAAGGAACTGCGCGATTTGTGCATTCCAATTTCGCAACGCGAAATGCAAAGCAGTAGACCCAGACATGTCCTGCGTTGCCATATCTGCACCTCGCTTCACAAGCAACTCGGCGACTTCTCCATACCCATTTTGCGATGCCAGATGCAAAGGTGTCAACCCAAACTGACCTGGGGTCGTTGCATCTGCCCCTTTTTCGAGGAGCATGTAGGTGACCTGGACTCCCTCCTGGGGAAGGAAATGTCGTGAAAATGGCCTTTGTAATGTCATATGCAACGGTGTCCGCCCGAATCCATCCTTGGCCCTCGCGTCTGCGCCATAGTCGAGAAGCATGTGTGTGACTTCTACATGTTGACCCTGTGAGGCCAGGTGCAATGGTGTCGACTTGTTATTATCCTGTGCTGCCGTAGGTGCGTGGTGCTCAAGAAGAATTCGTACTACTTTGCCATGTCCCTCCCGCGATGCCTCGTGTAATGGCGTCGACAGGGTGTTTGACGCGGCTTCCACATCTGCACCACACTCCAAAAGGACACGAACGACTTCTTCATATCCTCTAAGCGACGCAAAATGCAAGGGTGTCCATTTACTATCGAAGCCCCGACAATCCACATCTTCCGAGTGCTCGGTAGCCAGGAACTTGACAATGCTGTGTAGGCCAGAAATAGCGGCATAATGCAATGGACTCCCTCTGGGTGGAGATGGCCTTTCGGTTTGATTCAATCCCGTGGGAGCCATGGGGTCACATATCCAGACCCAAATCGCGAGGTGCGGTTGCCTCGGGTCAAACAGCTGTTTCATCCCGTCCTCTACGGTTTGCCATAGGTCCTCGAACAGGGCATGGTTGACCCAGTTCCCGGCAGAATATCTAGCAAGGGGAAATCTCAGAAGGCCGTCTTGGCCAATATCTTTGTCCAGGTGAAGGAGGATCCCCAGACAGGCTTGCGCGACGAGTGTGTGAGCGGGTGTCATGGAAATATAATATCGGCGGAGATTTTCGTCAGTGGCTTTGGCCAGCCGGGAAGAGGTCAAAAATTCTTTGACCGAGAAATGCGAAAATTGTATGATTTTCGAATCGAAACCATAATCGTCGACAAAGGAAAGCAATGTGGAACACGTGGACAGCACTGCATCCACGGGATCTTCCATCCTCCATCCTTCATGGAACTTCGGAATCGGCCCTGTCTTGAAATCGAATGCCAGGAACTCCGCCAATTCGTCGACATGGAGTGGACGAGAGGCCACAGCAACGCATTGAAACAGTCGGTGTGCAAGCTCCCAGTCTGCCTTATTGATCTCTCGCAGCGTACGCTCATAGGTCTCGTCAAGTGTCTCTGGCAATTCCATCAGTGCATGTCGAATACGTCCTGGGTGACAGCCACGAAGATACACCACTTGGCAATACACCCAACGGAACCTACATCCCTGCAATCAGCAACAGTCATCAACAATTTGGGCATTAGCACCTTACATGCCGTTGGCGTTCTGTGACAGTATGTCAATCACCAGCTGTTTGTCCTCCGCTGTCCACCTTCGGTTCCTTGGGTCCATGCTAATCACCGACTTGATATAGTTTTCGATGTCCTCCATTTGTCCCCTCTCGTCGTGTATAGAAACTGAACGGAAAGTCAAAGGTTCGAGAATGAGCTTGATATCGGCCTCGGGTCGGCTAGTGACGCATATGCGTAGATTCGGAACTTGTGAATCGATCATCTTCTCGACAAGGGCCAGGGCCTTCTCGCGGGGGGACGGCATAGAATCTGTGTTTGAGCACTCGTCCAAGGCATCCATGATCAGGAATACCGGGGCTTGTCCTGGGAGCAGCAATATATCTTGCAAGCAACGGATGAGCGCATCGTCACTTGGGGTTTGTGCACCGCGGCGGTGTGTTGAATAGAAATCGGAAAGGATATCGTAATACCAGTCTGACTGGTCACAAAGCTGGAATAGCAAGGAAGAGAGCATCCCGCGAAGGTCATTCTTTTTATCTTCCCTGAAGTCATGGTAGAAGAATGCCAGAGATGCGAGTCCACGTTTCCTCATGGCATCGATATCCTGTATCACTGTGGAGCTGGCAGAAACCATAAGATCGAGAGAGGGAAACAATATGAGGATTACGTACCAAAGCACACTCTTTCCTGCTCCAGCTAAGAGAAAGGAAAGCCATCAATATTCGAAAAGGAGTAAGAGGTGACCAGCGACGGACGTTTCCCATGGATCCATAGAAGCGAGCTTGGGCCGGACGATTTCCATTCGGAGAATGTGTCCCCTTGAACGAACCATGTGGACGTCCCTTCGTGGTGCGAATCGCAAGCAATGTTGTGATTTTTCCAAGGATCGGGTGGGGAGAGCCAAGTTCGGATATCTTCCTGCAGCTTGTCGCCTGCCAGACCGTCTCAGTGTTTCCGGTCAGCAATGGGAACGTTTTGATGTGACTGACGTTTCGACTTATTCATCTCACTCGTCATTCGATGTAACATTTCTAGCGCTCAGTCAGACGCCGAACTAGCCTGTCCCAAAATAAACATACCAAGAGCATCCAGAACACTGTCATGGGATGCCTTGCCGTCTAGAAGAAAAGATTGTCAACAATCAATGAGCGGCGAGTATGGTGTATTTGCTCACTCATATCCTGGACAAGACCATAGACCACCTTGAGGGTCTCCGCTGCAGTCGTCATGGCCTCCTCCTGAGTGAGACGATCTAACCTCTGTAGGACCGCCTGGACGTCCTTTTCTCCAAAAAGCTTTTTCACAAGTTTCTCTGCATGGCACTGAGCGACGTAAGACGTCGGTGAAGACGGACTCACTGGATCGTCCCTGCTTGAGCTCTTTTGTCGCAAGACCGAGGGTGGAGAGTAGCTCTGCCAATATTTTGATCACCATCTCGTCTAGGGCAGGCGCAGAAGGGATCTTGGTATAAATATGGAGACGGTTCAGGAAGTGTTCGATGGATTCGAACAACTCGACGAGGGCATCATGGCTATCGCTCATGTCTTTGGCCGCCTGGTGTACTCGGACGTCACGACAACGCACAAGTGAGAATTTGAGAGAGGCATACATCGAGTACGACACCGAGGCCAATATATATATGCTTCGCGTAAGGCTATAGAATAAGTATTAGAGACATTGAACACGCCTATCAACGACTTCTGACGTACCAGGCCTACGGAGTCCACTATGTCGGAAAAGTGATGTAAGGCCTGTACTGCACGCTCGATCGATTTCAAGATTTTTTCACTCTCCCCGAAGGACCACGCCTGCTCGTGAAGAAGGGCAGTAATGTCCGCGAAGGAACGACATTTCTCGATTTTCTTGGCGAGTGGAAGTTCAGCCAGCTTTATCTTCGTGTTCTGCTCGTAATCTTCCAAAGCTGAGTCGAAGAGCGCTCGAAGGTGAGATGATCCCAAGTGGTCAATCATATCTCGAATGCGTAAGAAGTGTTGTCTTAAGAAGGGGAGTTGGTCCGTCCGCTGAGAGGATATAAGCAGATGGCGAGAGCAGGGTGATAGATGGTTGCGTCGAAGGTTGATGCAGGTTGATGGCCACCTCACTCCGAGTCACTCGTCGTTGTAATGCGATTGCCTGAAATGGATGGGCGTCAATACGGGTTGCGTGTCGAGCGCTTGATTGTCTTTTTTGGCGGTTACAGTCTGCTCGTTTATGTGACAAATGTGAAAAGAACCGCCCGAAGTCCGAGTCGAGACACAGACCAATTGAGACGGTGAGATGATCGAGTTTGGAAGTGTGTCGGAATCCAATGTCTTCAGCTAATTAGCTGCTTGGAGAGGTTGGACCGGAGGAATAGAGACGAATGGAGATTGTATGTCGCCCAGGGTATCAGGGACCCGAAGTTACTAACTAGATGAGAAGGCAGCAACGCACAGAATATTACTAACGTCATGATTGATCGTAACCAAGCACCGCTCTGTTGATTGTCTGAAACGGTCAATGGGACCGGCACACATTGCAGTACAGTAACTAGGCGCAATGCGCGAACTGCTTGGACTGCTGGCAAACTTGTTCGCCATCAAAATTGACAAAACCTTTCGATTTCAAAATCGTAAGCCGGCTGCATGTCCACTGACAATTTCCAATTTATTTTCTAAAATTACGTAAGATTTAAGAAAAGAGCACTTGGCTGGCGGGCCGGGCCTTGCGTGTCATGGCAAGAAGACTTAGACTTAGCACTTAGCACTCATGGACATTCCCACGTTGGAACGTCCCTATCACTCTGATTATGGTTTTAGCATATGATAAGAGATTGGTAGTCATAAAGTAACGAGTATGTATAGTCCTATGGTCTAATACTCGCTATGATACTGTCGAATATTACAGTAGTCCTTTTCCTCCCTGACTCCTAGCGCTCTCTCCCCCTCCTCTTTTTCTTCCAAGATCTCGTAAAACACGATCGTCATATGACCCGCGCCATGGGAGTATTCTCAGCACCCCTTGACTACAACAATAACCCTTTCGCCATATATCTCTTCTATCTACCTCTTAGATCCCAGTAACCGTGGCTATTGTGCCTGAGCATCTCTCTAAATATTCCTCGATTGCTGGTCAACCCCACGCTGTTGACGTGGTATCACGACTTGCTCTGCCATCATCCAATACCAGGTACTTAGCCTAGCACACGTTACAAATGTCGCTGCGTCAATTGCAACTTGTCTTTGACAAGACCTTGATACTCAGACTACATTTGAGCGTTGACGTGATACGGGTTGCCTTGTGCGTATGCGGCCGACTACGATTATAGATGAGAGAAGTGATGAAGTCTGGGTTAAAAACAAAGAAGTTTGTTGTTCGGTCATTTTGTAGCTAGATTGGGTTGACTTCAGCGTCATCAGTCCTCAGTTTCACTCCAACAGAACTATGCATCGTGCTTCAACTCATAGGCAGTCTTCTGCGCTGCACAGATTGGTTCGAATCGTGCAGGAATACAGATGACAGAAGAGGTGCATTTTGAAAGGTTCGACTGTGAGGGACAGGGGAGAGACGACGTCCTACATGTTGCTGTGCTCATCGTGATCATCGGGCTTGCCACCATTACTCGAAGCTATCGCACTCGGAGGTGACCACCGTACAGACCACTCCAGCGCCACCTCGCGAGTGGGCCGGAGTTTGGAGCGGTTTGGCATCGGTCTGATAGGATGGGTACCATCTCCGTCACAATTCCTTGGTGTGCACAAAAATTCAGGACTATCGTCACTCGAGGAGCGCATAGTAGAGTCAAGCTCAACATGCCTGCTTGAGCGCCTCTTTCGTGTGCCGAGGTTTGAGTCGATTCACCGATAGCACTGGTAAATGCAAGGAAAGTCTTAGATTTGTTTCGTACAACTAAGTTATACAGGGTGTCCCACTGGTATCGTTAATGCTCACTACGTCTGGTAGCTTTAACTGTCATTAACGTAGGGCTATGTGATATCATGCCTGGTTTTGAATTACAGTATACCACATCGTTGGATCTGCGGGTAAATTCTTGAGCTATTCAGAGTGCTTTGCTGCAAAGTGGGGAGGGGGAAAAAAGATGAAGCTTATTGAAGGATGGAGGAAGGAGAAATCGGTCTGAGTAGGAGTCTTCCGAGCCGCACAGCTTGCTATGGCTGAGGGACTCGTCGTGGTCACCTGATGCAAAGCAAGCCGCGATGTGTTGCTACCAGTGGAGATGGTATCAGGCCATAGTCGTGCTGTTGGGCCAGTGGGGGACAACTTAAGCATAGATGAAGAAGAATTGTCCGAAAGGAACTTGGCTAAATACCCCTTCTTGACTTGGTACTCTCCATAAACTGGCGTTTCGTGCGCCTTAGCAACGGTCTGATAAAGGGATCTTTGAAGCGAGGATCTGTTGCCTGAGACAATGGTTCAATGGTTTTCAAAGGAGGATTATCCAGGGCAACTTGGCTACTTGTGCGCTGCATATTCATTATGGGGGAAGAATTGACACATCCAGTGAGATTTGCCTACCCTCTTAGCAAGAGACTGTGTACAACTCACCGGGATTTGAGAGCATCATACCCAACCCCCTAGATCGTCCAGACACTGGCTCGCGAGGCACGTCCCCTTTTTAGCTTTGTCCAGAACGACACGTGTCTCCTCTTTCACCTTGTCCTGGTCGCGACAGTAATCGCAACCCAGCGTCATGATGACGGATTTCAGGCTGGCAATCTTTGATTTGAGGCCGTCAATTACCACCTGATTATTGTCTTCCGTGTCGACGCGACGAAGAAGGGGAGAACTGAAGACGTGGTATTTCTTCATTATAGCGGACAGTATAGCGGGGACTGGTTTTCTTGAAGTCAGTGGAGGACAACACGAAGGTGAATAGGTGCGTACTACGTACTAGTGGAAAACGGTGCACGGCATGTATGGCAGGTGGAGTACGAGGCACGGACATGAGCATCGATACTTTATGACAAGTTAGGTGGCCTAGTTGAACTGCGTCAGTGTTCCAGATGTAATACATGATAGTGGGGTCCGCGGCTCACAGCACGGAGTAACTACGGAGTTTGAGGGTTAGGACATGAGGTGAAAGGAGCGCAACGGCTGGCCGGCTTCTGTCTTGCAGTTGGGGGGAGATGAATGAAAGGACAAAAGGCACGTTGTGGGCATGACTTGAATGGCACTGGACCAGAGACGCTGAGGAAAAGCCACACGACAGGCAAGTACGGATAAGCGGAGTCCGCTTATAGCTCCACTTATGTCTCCACTTATGTCTTATAAATCGACAAATAAGCAGACCCTTTTGTCACTACAAATTATATTAAGACAATTGAAACATTTATTGACTCATCTTATATGTAAAATTATTATAAATATGATTACCCAAATAATTAGAAATTAGTCATGCGCTCAAGGGAGAGCCCTTTATGTCCCGGTAAATATAAACTAAATTGTTGCCTTAGCCGGAGCAAATTATTAGTCACATTACATAAACTTAAATTTCTCTATTGTTTTAGTCTTAATAGGCTATGTTCAGGTTATCGCAGTGGGGTATGCAAATGCATTTATTTATTTTAAATTAACTCGGACATAAGTAGACTTTACATAGTCGCCTGCATATTTTGAATCAGAAGGAGCTGGTTATTCGTTGGCGATAATCGGCCGATGGGGATATTCAGGGCAGGTCGACAGTGTGATACCCAGCCGGAAATCCGGCGATCCTTGTGCCTCACGCGGATTGTCGCTTAAATAAGATGTATCGATTTGGCCATATACTTTCCAAAACGGGTAAACATACCCCGCGAGATTACATGGAATTGCTATCACGCTAAGTTGCCTTTGAAACTTGTGATATCGATTTAAGAGCACCAAGCGGACAAATAAAACATAAACTAACACAAACGAATAACGGTTTTCGACATTTACATATTACATTCGGTAGAGATGAGCATCACAAAGATTGGTTGAATAACATTAATTCCGGGAGTAGTAGCGTCCATGTAAGGCGTCTGTAATTAGATGCCTCCCAATAAAAGATACCGTGCACATGAGTGTGCACGGCCGTAATCACTCCACAACAATACACGACCGGGGCGAGTTATTGTGCTTACCACATTTAGATAATCTGGCCTGGCCCTTACCGTGTGCCCCAAAACGACACACAAGCTTACATGTAAACGACATATAACAAATTAGATAGCACACTGAAACACAGTGTGCTAAAACAATGAAACATAGTTAGGAAGTGCCCATATTGGCACTCCTTGATCTTGATTAAAAGCTCGAGCAATCGAGCACTCGTATGGTACACAACGCGACTAGGTGCTCGCGGCCCGAGCCCCGGTCGGCCGTATAGCGTTATGCAGAGCGCATACGGCACTACACAGGGTGCGGGACAGAGCAGCCTCAAGTAATTATCGATTCAGCTACGCCTAGGTAGTGCGTACTCGAATCTATCCTTGTTATGATCCGCACTAGCGGATCATCGGAGTATAGGTACACTGAAACAAGTGTATCTCATTGGGTGATCACTGATCACAACCGCTAGGAACGTCCTCGGACGTTTATATACTTAGTATAGTGTAGAATAGAGAATGTATTTAAGTCAAGCCTCTCCTGTAGGGAGGGGCAGAACACCTTTTACGTTAGTTTTGACAATAAACCGCTGATTGCGCTGGTTTTGTTGTCCGAAGCTCTTAAAGGAAAGTTCTACTAACTAACTCTTTAAACCATCACTCGTGCGCTCGAGCCTTGCTCGCGTACGACCCCTTACACTTTTTTAAACCTATCAACAGCAGCTTTACTGCGAAGCGACGTATATTTCGTCTTCCACTTTAAACTACACATGTCCTCAGACACACCCCCTGCACGCAGCCATCGTGCTGTTCGCTATGCACGCAGAGTCCAGGCTCGCGAATCTCGGGAAGCCCTCCTTACGGAGGCCCCACCAACTGAGGAACCGGAAGGCACCTTAGCGTATCCAGAGACTCCCGCTCCAACCGAGGAGAGTCAGCTCACTCCTATCGCTGAAACCATGGCCCCCGAGGTTGCTGGTGGAGGTATAAGCTTTGAAAAAGAGGGTACTATTCATGAGTACCTTGCTCAGAGCGGACGAGAGCCCACACCGGATATCCCGGATGAACCAGACACCTCGATGTACGAGCCAGAGCAAGAATTCACAACTGCTCCAGTGAGTTTTGGCCCTAGTATGGCCCCATACAATAGTCGGACACCTTCCCCCGGTGCACGTACAGATAAAGGAAAGGGACGGGAAATATACACCCCGCCCGCTGGCGACCCAAGCACTTCGCGTTGGGATAGTGGAGTGGCCGCATACTGTAATACTCCGCCCGAATGGGAACACTTGGGTACAGCGATCCAACGTTGGAGAAAGAGCGCGGTGGAAGCGACTGACGAGGCGGCCCGCCATCATCGGGAAGCCAAAGCCCTAAGCACTAAACATAGCCTGGAGATGGACAGCTTAAATAGCAAGCTTAATAAGTCACACTCCAGGGCACTTAGCATGGAGTACGCCATGCAAGATATAGCAGAAACATTTAATCGACTCTGCGCTGGCAGGAGCGGGGGCGAGAATGCACCCTCAAGCTCACCCTACACTCCGGCAAGCCAGGCATTATATGCCGAACGCGAATCCGACGAGGAAACCGCTGAGTCCGAACGCCGACATGGTGTACAAGTCCGGTCGGAGTCCCCCCAGTCTAATCTACAGCCGGAGGTCCCGGAAACAGAGGACAGCACTTCATCTCCTGCTATCAGGATTAAGACTGAAGAGCGAGAGCTCAGCGAACCGCTCGCATCCCCTTTATCCCCAAAAGAGGAAAGGAGCGAACAACGAAGGCGTGAATATGCCCGCTTGATGGCTGAATCACAAGCCCGCGCCCTACGTAGAGGACCCGCGCGCGGGCGAGGCCTGGCCCCTTACTCGCGAGGCCGAGTTAGCACCAGCACGGACTTAAGGGAAGAATACCAGAACACTGGCGACAGACAACCTGTGACCCTACAACCAGTAGGCATCACACTGAGCCAGGACTATGCCCAACGGTCCCTGAGAGCTCGCCAAGCACAAACAATCGTGGCGACCCCAGCAGCTCAACCGGTCATGCAGCGCGTACCATTGGCGCAACAGATGGCACCTCAACCAGGTGTACCTCCGGCACCCCAGGCACTGCCGCCTCCGAGGCAACCAACTGTACAACCGAGGCCCGGGGTACAACCCTTGAGGCAGCCTGCTGTACCCCAGGTACACCAAGTAAACCTTCCAATACAACTAGCCGCCCCGTATTTGCCTCCAGCCCCCGTTCCGGGGCAACCCCAGATTGATATCGAGATAGACATGATCAATAACCTTATCGATCATATCCGTGAATCCTTGATCGGAATCCCGGACAACCTCCCGGAGATCAAAGGGCTCCACGCAAAACTACCTGATGCCTATGAGGGCGAGGACGACTTTGACCGTCTGGATAAATGGCTTCAAAGCCTATTACGTTACTTCAAACTTCACCGCCTAACAGGAGTAGATCAAGACGCAGACCGAATCTTAATCACCGGCACATGCCTGAAAGGCAAAGCTGAGCGTTGGTTCAGCCATGAAGTCGAGCGGCCATCACGCATAATCCACAACTGGACATTTGAGTCCGTAATCATAGGACTATTCCGCAGGTTCATAACCACTGCAACTACACAACAGGCAGTGCGTAAATACGCTCAGGTCCGCTACTCGCAGGAGGAAGGTGTAACTGCCTTCCATCGTGAACTCCTATTATGGGCAGGGCGACTTGCTCAATATCCAGATGAGTACTCCTTTAAGAGGAGACTTCTAAATGGATTGCCGAGTGAAATCAAACAACACCTGGTACTATACAATAGTATAACCGCTGAGCACAGCTCACTCGATGACATAGTGCAAAAGGCACGTCATCTTGAGAAAACCCTGACTTCACTAAGATCGACGCGCTCATCAGACAAAGTGCCAGCTGCGGGAATACTAATGTCAGCTGGGAATACCCAGCCTAAGCCTACAAAGTCCCGCGATCGTCCGCACCCACGTACACAACCTAATAAACAAGCTCATACACAGAGCTATACATGGCCGAGCCCGGCTATGGGAGGCACGGCCTGTTCAACCTCTAAGCCAAACTTGGCGCCCAAATTGTCAGCAACGAAGGGAGACACCTCGAAGTTGACTTGCTATAAATGTGGAAAGACAGGCCACATATCATCAGACCCTAAGTGTCCACAATATAAGAAACCAGCACAGCGCCAGATGTTTGCTGCGCAGGTTGTGGATGACAGATCCGAGATTGATCAGTCCGATCAGGTAGACACTCAAGATCAAAACGATGATATGAATCAGGAGGTAGAAGAAAACACTCCCGACGAAGCCCAAAATGAGCAATCTGAT
>QFEY01001251.1:0-16489 GCA_003316435.1 Russula virescens
CCTTCAATGGCAACCTCGAGATTCAGTTTCGTTGCTCAGAGCTCCGGGCATGGATCTCGATCCCAGAACTGACGTCAATGCACCATCCCAGGTTGAGGGAAAATAATGCATGACTTGTGGCTCCCACTTGGCAGATACTTGAACGAGCGCTTCATTTCTGTCACCACGTCATCCGGACGGCTATCTTCGTTAATGATCCCAAGCACTGTTGTATGGCGGCTGCGAAGGGTGCGTCCGCCGAGTGAAGTCAGGACCCTTGAGGAGAGATGGGAGAGGAGAGGAAAATAGGGATGGAAGAGGTGAAGAAGAGAGTGCGAGAGGGAAAGGAAGTGATAAAGTGAGGAAGTGAGAAACGAGGTGGAAGGAGTGGGGTCGACCGACGACAGGTCGTTGTGTAGCGTTTCGAAAATAAGAAAGACCTCGGCAGGTCGACTTAGCTGCGGCGGCTGGAGAGAAAGGACAGGATGGCCTCGGCGGGCCCGTGTGATATAAAGAAATGCGTCGGTGCGCAGCAAGCGAAGGAGAGAGGGCGTGGTCACACGGAGTAAAGGGGGCAGCAAGTGAGATTCGGAAGCTGGCCCTCCTACGACGAGAGTGGTGAGTTTATATACATTAGAGGATACCTATTAAGTTCACAGCAAGAGCTGTGTAGAACGTGTATGCGAGACGATGGCGTGGTCTTGTTTGTATAGACGAGGGGCAGTGCCGGCGATGTCGGTCGATGATCCGGATGCGAGGCGATGAGGGTGGAAGGAATAGGGAGAAGGCTATGTACAGGGTATCGTACGAGTCCGTTAGCGAGAGGAAAAAGGTACGCTCGCTAGCACCTGACGTGTACCCAGCATCGTGGCGCTGCCTAGGCCACGCGTGGCACACTGCGCGGCCTTACACTAGTACTGTCGTGGGAACAACTGCCTCGCTCGCTGCTCTCGACGTTCGTTCGACGTCGAACCTGTTAGTCGTATACTCTCGCCGGTTACCTGATAAGAGGAACGCATTTCGACGATGCCCAGTGAAGCGAGATTGTTAGTCCCGCGCGTGAGTTTGATGAGATAGAGGGAATCGGGTCCAAGATCTAGAAAGGGGAACTAATGCGAGAGGCAACTCGCGAAAAGGGAACTTTTATTCAGGAAGCATAAGAGGGTATTATATACAAAACCAAAGCTGTACATTACGAGTGCCGAGAAGTACGAATATAAAAGTAATACTACGAACACAGCGGGTCAGAGGAACACAGGAAACAGGCATGAAAGGATAAGCATGAAAGGAAAGTGGTGTTGAGGTGGGAGCTCAGGCGGCACAATGCGTTACGCATGACGTCCCATATCGGGCTAAATCAGCAAGTGACATCCGCACTTGTGCCTTCAGTATCATACTATCATGCTGCTTGTCATCGCTCAGCTGATCGATCGTCGACTCAATCGCTTCAGCCATCCTCATCCACTCTATCCTTCTCCCACCTTATTCTGCCAGTGCTTTCCCTATGAAAACCTCTAATCAAACAGCAGGCCCATCGCAATCGAATGATAACTTTGCCGCAATATTCCAAGCTGCAGAGAACGAGTACGAGACGATCACAGGAAAGCCATTGCGCCGTCATCCCTTTGCCACACAGCTCGAGAGCTGTGATAGCCCTCAAGCAATCTTGGGTGTGCTTCGAGCGCAAGCTGAGGATTTCAGCAAGCTTCACAAACGCGATGAGAGATTGATGATGTGGTTGGATCCGACTGTCCATATTCTTTTTACGTTGTCAGGGACGCTTGGAGAAGCGCTCGGGTTCGTAGTAAGCCGTTTTATCCGCCCCAAATGATCGCCGTCCGATATCTGGTTCTCAGCCATTCTCACCTGCGAAAACCATCTTTGCGGGGCTCTGTGTTCTTCTGACGGTAAGTCTTCGTCTAGTGTCATGCCACGCATATGTCTAATATAAACACACAGGCTGCAAGGGATGTTTCGGCAGATTACAAAAAACTCATTAACCTATTCGAACGAATCCACTTCTTCGTTCAGCGTTTGAGCAGTTATACTAGGATTGTACTCACAACAGAATTTACGGAGTTGCTTGGGAAGATCATGGCTCAAATCCTTTCCATTCTCGCGCTTTCAACAAAAATGATGACGGAGAAACGGACCAGTGAGTTAATCTATGACTGATTCTCCTTCTTGGCTGACTATGACGTAGAGAAGTTTTTTAAGATGTTGATCGGGAGGACTGATGTCGAGGATGCGCTTCTACGACTCGACTCGCTTACGAAAGAAGAGAGCTTAATGGCGGTAGCAAAGAATTTGGAAGCTACACACAGCGTTGGCCAAACTGTAAAGGTGGTCGAAGAACGTACGCAGTGGCTATTTCTCTCTTCACTCACAACAAACTAATCCTATTCCTATCGTATCTCCAAACAGGAACTGATGTGCTCCAGCGTTTGTCATTTCTTGACGGTTACCGTCGTTGACCGTCAAAGCTGACACAAACTTGCAGGGAACCAATTACAAGGAAATATTCGAACTTGGCTCTCTCCCCCTGACCCTTCCGTAAATCATCATAACGCCCGGAAGACTCAGCATGAGGGAACCGGAACTTGGTTTATTCATTGCAGCAAATTCCGAGAATGGAAGAAGAATGGTTCCTTATTGTGGATTCGTGGCAATCGTACGCTTCTCCCGCCTCTTTGGCCTTTCGTACCCTGACTGATTCTTTCTTCGATACCCTAGCCGGTGCGGGTAAAAGCGTCCTTTGGTACGCAGTCTCCGTCTCCCCCTTGATATGAAATTGAACCCGTCGATCAGCTCCGCCATTATCGAGGACATCAAGAACCTACGAGAAGAAAGGACCGCCTTCGTCGCGTATCATTATTTCGATTACAAGGATACCTCCAAGCGCCATGTCCGTGGCTTGCTGGCGTCCCTCCTCTCCCAACTCAGTGACGATTCTGATCGCTGCTGGGATGTCCTTTGTCAATTGTATAAACAGTGTCGCGATGGCTCCGAACGACCCAGCGAAACCGCCCTTACAAAATGTCTGGATGCCATGATTAGAATCCTTGCAGAACGTCCCGTTTTTATCATCATGGACGCTTTGGATGAGTGTCCGAATACCACCGGGACCCCATCCGCTCGTGACGAAGTGTTGCACTTCGTCAGCGATCTTCTTGGGTCAAATCATTCGAATCTCTTCCTTTCCATTACCAGTCGCCCCGAGCAAGACATACAGAGTATTCTCAACCCTCTGACGTCTGTGTCATCTCGCGTGGCCCTTCACGAGGAGAATGGTCAAAGGGAAGATATTGACCGTTTTGTCCGCTCTTTTGTCTACACGGACAACGCGATGAGAAGGTGGAGAGAAGAGGACAAGGAACTTATCATCAGCACACTCTCCGAACGAGCCAGCGGCATGTGAGATACCTCTGCTACAATACCTAGTAAATATTGCTCACAGCCTTCGTCAGGTTCCGCTGGGCGTTTTGTCAGTTGGACACGCTACGTCGATGCTTTCCTTCGAGCATTCGGAAGACTCTGAACGAACTACCACCAACACTGGATGAGACATATGAGCGGACGTTACAAGAAATCCCTAGGGAGAAAAGACAACACGCACATAGACTCTTTCAGTGCTTGGTCGCAGCAATTCGGCCGCTTCGTGTTGAAGAGCTTGCAGAGATATTTACCATCGACTTTGATCAAGATGCGGCAAATAGTTTCGTGGAATCCTGGCGTCCAGAAATATCGGAAGAAGCTATTCTTTCGGCATGTTCCACATTGATCGCCGTCGTCGATGACACGAAGGGATCCAAGATTGTCCAATTCTCTCACTTTTCAGTGAAAGAATACCTGACATCGGATCGCCTCCGGACGTCCGAGGTCGGAAATATCCAGCAATTCCACATTTCCCTAAGTACCGCCCATAGTATTCTTGCCCAAGCTTGCCTCGCGGTGCTACTGCAGTTGGACGAAAAGATTGACAAGAAGCGGCTCGCGGGGTTCTCGCTGGCGTTCTATGCTGCCCAGTTCTGGTTCGTTTCTGCCAGATACGAGGGCGTGGCACCGCGGTTCCAAGATGTCATGGAAATGTTGTTCAACCCAAAAAAGCCGTATCTTGCTGCGTGGATTTGGATACACGATGTGGACGAGGGTTTGGTTCGACAAACCATCGACGAACTCCCAGATCGTCCTTCGCGTCCCTCGGCAACTGCGTTGTACTACGCAGCCTCATGTGGCCTTTGTGGCCCGGCCAAGTACCTGATCTCTACGCATAGAGCACGTGTCGATATCAGGTGTGGTTATGACGATGGAACCCCGTTACACGTGGCATCGAGGAAGGGACATCTCGATGCGGTGTCTCTACTCCTTGATCATGGGGCCGATGTGAATATGATAAATAGACACAAGAGAACACCCCTATTCGAAGCATATGGAGGTCGACATATGGAAATCATGCGTCTGTTACTGGAGCGGGGAGCAGCTCCGGACATGCGGGCTTCATCTGGATTTCTGCTGACTCATTACGCATCCATCAATGGGAGCGCTGGGGTAGTACACTTACTACTGCAGCATAACGCTGATATGAATGCCACGTCCTCCTACAATATGCGTACACCACTTCACTGGGCATCGATGGAGGGACATGCCCAGGTTGCGCAGGTCCTCCTTGAACGTGGGGCCGATATCAACGCCCTATCTATCCACGGGACTCCGTTGTTCGACGCATCGACGCATGGACATCTCGAGGTTGCGCAGCTGCTGCTAGCGCGCGGAGCCGACGTGCACATCCGGGCACCAGATCGTGAGACCCCAGTCCAGGTGGCCACACAGAAGGGCCATACCCAAATTGTGCAGCTGTTGTTGGAGCATGGAGCGGAAAAAGAATAGGGGGGGCTGTAACAAAGACTGACATGTACTGAGTCAAGTACGTTCCGAAAGAAAGTAGAAATGCACCAGTTTCGTGCCGTGTGCAGCATACAGTAAACCCACAACACCGCTGTCAGTTCCTCTTCGAGTGCCAAGTTATCCAACTATAAGAATGGATAGATATAAAGGACGCACATAAGTAGGCCAATCTTCAATCATCAGCGGCGCCGTGAGCATGTACACCACCGGCCCGTAACTATCATATCACTATCGCTGCCGTCCTCATCACCACCGTGAAAACGATACCACGACTACGCGAGAACGTGTTGAGCCCCTAAATAGCCCGAGTGTCGAGGAGGCGCTGTGCACCGCCTCACTCTTGTCCGCTGGCAGACTCAAATTATACTCTTCTACGCGCTCGCCAAGTGGCGCACGAGCCTCTTCCGCTATTTTACTAGCCGCATCCACTTTTAAATTGCAGCCCAGGACTCAGCAAACAGTTAGTACGCGAGACTGCGGGCACATCCACGGCACCGCCGGAAACGTCGGGACGCGTGAGTTTGTCCATAGCAAGATATGTACGCACGATGTATGGCTGTGACGGGGTCTGCCGGTGCGTTGGGGATCTCCCCGAGGTTGATGACGAATAAGCAGAGCGGGATGCGGAGGGACGTTGAGCCTGTTTTGAGGGCATGGGGTTGGGGTCAGAGACGTATGCACTGTGGGGCGCAAGTAATAGTCGAGTATGGCAAGAGCGTGGAAGGTAACAAGGCGCGTCCCTTGCTTTGCGAGTTAATCCCACAGTAATATCAATACCGGTACGTTCAACCACTGTTTGGGGCGGCTGGACAAGGCAAGACTCTTATTCTTGCATGGCATGAGCCTGGCACAAGGCCTAAGAATAGACTGCAGGAGCTTCTTTTGCTCTTACTTCCATTATCTCCGAAATTTCCCATGCCTTCAAAGCCTGCCCCCCTGCCCAAAGCTGCCCCTCCCAGTCAGCCAAAGGCCACCAGAACAGAGAGAACCCCCCTCCCTGCTCTACTATCAGCATTCTGACTCAGATGGTACCTCAACAGGGACCTCCTCATCTCCTCCCTAGCACCCTGTCAAAAGGATGTCTCAGGAAAGATAACCTGGGTCAAATTCCCCCCTGCCCAGCACTCTCATCTCCTATGCTGTGCACTTCAGATAGCCCCTCATAACTGTCTTATGGCAGCAGTGAAGGAGGCCTTATTCACCTACATCATTGAGGTCCTGCCATCCTGGAGGGCAAACAACCCCCCTCATCATTTTTCAACAGTCCCCCATGCAAACCCCAGCCAATCTGGGAAACAAGGACAACAACATGTAAGCCTGTACACAAGGCCACCTTACCACCACCCAACAACCTGAAGCAAATAGTGTGTCTATAATGATGATGAAAACGAGTGTACAAGAGGGTCAACCTCAGAATGTGCACAGTAAGCACAATGTCTGTATTAAGAGAATAGCTAACATACCTCAGAGAGTGCACAATAAGCACAATGTCTGAGGCAACAAAAACCAACTACCTACTGTGTATAGTAAGAAGTACCAAATAGTGCCAAATAGTAAATGATTAACTACCAATAAGTATCTGTAAGTGCCCTAAGTGGCAACACCAAAGTAAATCTATTTCTACTGTAAATGGCTCGCTCTGCAGCCACTTTCTACACAACCCTCTGCCCAACAACCCTCCACCCTCTCCCTCTCCCCCTAACCCTACCCCCCCCACACCTCCCACACTGCAAGTCCAGCAAGCATCAACCCCAGAACCAGCAGCCAGTGACAGCAAAGAAGAGGACATCAAACTCATACTAGGAGGCAACAGAGCAAACAACTTTACCACACCTGGCAATATTTTTACAGACTTAGCTGACCATCCTGTTATCCCTACCCCTGACCCCCCCTTCCAACCCTCACCACCCATTAGAAGCACCAGGTCCAAGACCCAGCTGACATGTTGCTAGGCTGCCAATATGAAAGCCCCCAACCACCCAAGCTTTCCTGCCTATGTCAAGAGGCAGCCTACTTTGCACCCCCCACAATCATTAAGTCAGCTTGCAGTCAGGTGCAGGCAGTGTTAGTCATTGTTCATTGAAGGGTATCTGTGGCATTGTAAAGATTCCAACAGTTCTAGCTAGTTAGTCATGTACCATTCTCAAAGTCCTATATGGGGTTCTGCACCCCAAGGCAGACAATAATAGACTCCAAAAAAAAAAAAAAAAAAAGAATAGACTGCAACAAGCAGTACTCGATTGGGAAATAGAGTGCATAAGGTAGCCATGATCGGACTCGAATGTTGCAGTACCCGACTACCCGCTTCCATTTTGAGAGGCAAACGCGAAGCAAGCTGAAGCCGAGACGAGGACCGTGTTTGTCATGGTATCGTGACCGGTGTACAGTACAGTATGACTACACAGACTAATACCGGACGGTGAAAGCAAATCTACAATCACCTCCCATCCAGGAGTCACATCCCAACAGGCTCAAAGAAGCGGATCATCTACTCGCGCAGGCACGCCCCTGCTACTCCGCACCGCGGGCTTCACGAACCAGCCTTTCCCGGGCCGCTGCAGCCGGAGGTCGCATGGTTCTGCGCACCCCAAATCCCTGCTTGTGCCTTCTCCTTCTCCAGATTCTTGATAACTTCCATGCGGCCGCACCCCAGCAGGCCTGCTAGACCCTGCGGAACCGATTGACATCGTCCAAAGGTCATCGGACCTGCCGCCGCTGCCGCTGCCATCCCAATTTCTAGGTGTCATAGCCAAAGACGGTGAGGCGGTAGAAACAGGTGACATCACTGCTGACCGCGCCGACATTGGGCTTATAGTGGGCATCGCCGCGTACGCAGGTGCCGTTGGCGGCGTCGAACTATGGCGCCTTTGTGACGACACTACAAGCACAGTGTTGAGCGACCCAAAAGTCTGGGGCTGCGCTAGTTGAACAAGTTTTGAAGTGGCAGGGTTGGAGGTGTACGAGAGCAGGATTGGCTTGGTAGGAGCGGCAGCAGCAGCGACCGGTGGGATCGTAGGTTTGGCGGAGATTGACGCGGATGCAGAGGGTGAAGACAGCGCGGCTTGGAACTATGTCAAGTCGTCCTCACCACCGGCTGTCATACAACGCACATGAGCCTGCGATAACACCAGGGGTTAAAGGTAGCGACGCGCTGGTCCATAGCGACACGGGTGCGGAGAACGCCTGCTCTGTCGTCGTCTCGGAACTCAAGCCCGCCACTGGTTCTTTGTCCTCAAAATCAACCATAGCTGGCGCAGGACTGCCCTTAGTTTTGGCCTGCGCCATTAATGAACGCATCTGGTTTGTTGTGGTGACGGTTGTGCGGTGGGCCGAAGTCTCATCATCGCCGCATATTCCTCAAAATCCGTTCTCCTCGACGTGTTATCCCGGAATCCATTACCCTTCCCACCACCCAAGTATTCTGTAATTGAAATTGGAGATTGGCAAGGATTTCATGAGGTAGAGGCCAAGGGCGCACCTTAATTGTATCCGCTCGCGTTGGGTCCATAGTAGCCACTATAACTGCCACCAAATGAATCATTCCCAAACATCCACTCCAGAAGGAGGACCAGTCATTAGCGACGAATTTGCTTCGTTTGGCTTTCGGCCTCGTTACGTCCCTGGCGAATCTTTTCGACATTGGCGAGAAGCTTGATAAGTTCTTGATGACGCACTGCGAGACGAAACCTATAGGCACGGAGGATGTTTCAGGATTTGGGAGACGTTCCCGTTAGTGCCTTGATCATTGTCCTTCTCATCGATCGGGTGGACGCTACGAGTTATTTTTAGGGTAGAGATATCGACGACATATCCAAATCCATGCTTTTCGAGATACTCGGGTAGTTGAACGGAAGAGTGAAACGAGCGAGGCAGAGAACCAAATGGGCCTGACATCATGGTTTGTAGGTCTGCCATGACACGCGAGCGTCCTTAATTGAGTGTAGATGTATGGCACGGTGAAGATTGAACAACAATAAAGTGTTCAGGTGACGAATGGATTGAAAGAAATGAGAAGAGCAATGAATAATGGTGTCTGCTTCGGGACGTGATATATGTGACATCGCGTGATACCGTGACTTTCGGGCGTCGGAGGTCCGCATTCCTCTTTTCTCATTCCTCTTTTTTTTCTTTTCATCTCGCACAGGCATTGAACGTTGAATGCTGAACACTAGAGCGGCCATCGTTTCAAGATATGATGTTCTCCAACATCTCAAAGAACTCAAGGCCGACCACATCGCCCGCACACACACCGCTCAGCCCCTCGAAAAGGAGGAAGAGGACGCCGTGCTTGCCACTGGCCTCCCTCCTCACACAGATCCACCCCTCACAGTCTCTGAGTATATGCGTACCGTAGAGGTTGAGGTACGTTTGGGACCTTCCTTAGGGTTGGTCTCTGACGTGTCGCTCCCCAGGCCCTTCAATACCCCACGGCCGACCATCAACCGACGCGCTTGCAAACTGCCAGGACATCCAACACCTCACAAGGGCCTGGCCCCTTTTGGCGTTGCCAAAGCTGAAAACTTTTGAATCGCCAACCTGACCGTCAAGCCCGTAGAGCTCTATATCGTATGTGTCACACACACCCCCTTCCCCTTAGTTCGTTCGTTCTTTCATGTTCTTTCACTTCCAGATTGTCGAAGAGCTGGAAATGGAAGACTGTCAGGAAAATTCATGGAAAAGTACTGGGCGTCGTGCGGTCTTCGCTTACGGCGCCGCCATTATCGTCCTCCGTTGCTGGGGGGCGAGGCTGAATTGGCGCTTTCGGCTCAGCTGCCCCTCAAGATCATCAATGAGACACCCATCGGGACACTCGATGGTATGGATCTGGATCGCCCCTGTGCATACATGACGCCAACAAAGACGAGTATGTGGATGCTGGCGATGGAATAGGGGTCGAAGGTAATCTGGATGTCGAAGACGACGAGTAAAACCGTCACTGTTCATTACATGCGTGTAGATGCAAGCTCTCCTCGCGTTAAGCCAACTATTTTCTAGAATTGGCTGATACTTGTTCGAAGCACGAGCACCCGCGCAGCGCTTCCATGGGAGTCGTTGCATGATTCAGAGCTGCCCAGTATTCAACTCTGTATCTAATCGGTGATCCTAGTACTCTCCTAGCTCTTTGATAAATGGTCGATCGAGTAATTTACGGCGTCCTGGGTTGAGTCTTTCCTGACAAACCATAGCGTACGATTCTGATTTCGACCTTTTGAACCACCGTCCTCTCGCATGTACTAGTCCGATCCGTTGTATCGTCTGCCCCACGCAAATCAAGAACTTGCTTTGTCGCTCCGTCATTCGTGAATATATATTCTTAATACTAACGTGTATTATAGTGACTACCGTCAAGATCATCCTCTTTTAGGCCGATGCATACCAGATTTCGTCACCAAGGTCTTCCGAGGAATCGGATTGCCTTCTCGCCCAAAGGATTGCCGCTGCGAGCACAAACCTTCGTTGTCTTTGCCTAACGCTTCTGAGCGCGCAAAGTTCCTCAGAGCTGAAGAAGCCCTCTCCATGTCACACGGCGTTGCACCGTTCGGTATAAAATTTATCTAGTTCTTGTCGCCGAGGACATCTAGAATGCAATTTAGGTGACGCGCACCAACCACTCCCTGGGATCGATAGACTATGGAATGGCCGAAAGAAGAGAGATAAGACCGACTTCAAGCTTCAAGACTTGTGGAAGAAGCACCAAGGTTTCTCAAATACCGCTATAGAGTGACAAATGGTGGTTACATTTCGGGGACTTTTATTTTAGTGATACCGTAGATACATGTAATAGAAGTGCTAGTGTTCCTCGAGGTCATGGCTTTGTTGGCTGGCCTGGCTATCCCTTCGAGGTATCATATATCATATATATCATCGATATATATCACCCTCCATGATTTGTACCTTCAACCTTCCTCTGTATTCCCCATGTCCACAATCACAATCGACCGATAAATTTGCGCCATATTTATGGCTGCCACTGCAGTAAGTATGAAGGACTCCAAGCCATGGTAAAATATCATTACCACACTTCATTGCGACGGCCTTTGGATTATCACAGCTGTTAGAGTCGGCAACTTGACAGCTGTGACAGCCCAGAGGATGGCTCGAGCGTGCTGCGAACACAAGCTCAGGCGTGCGACAAACTTTGCAAGGATTATGAAAATCTGGTGACATGGTTGGATCCTATACCTCGTGTCCTATAACCCCTCAGCAATGCTTGGAGAAGGGATCGGGCCAGTAAGACATCCTATCTAGTCCTCGGTTTTCAGTTATTCTCACTTGACAAAACTATCTTCACTGGGATCCGAGTCTGTGCTCAAGGCTATAAGCACAAATTATGCAGGGTTAAAATTACTGTAACAGGCAAGGTACTATGGACGCATTTGCCTTCAAATAAATCCTTGCTTTCTCTCATTCGTCGCTCATCCCCACCTCAAAAACTATGCTGTTTGACATTATTCCATGCAAGGTCGCTTGAGTTTAAAGTCACAGAGAAAGACTCGAGGAACCTGCGAGGAACATCTCATCAACTGGTGTGCGGGATCTCGGGCGGGGGCGGCGAGCCCGGCGCCCACTCCAAAAAGAATGGATTTTGTGACTTTATGTCGTACTGTAAGATTATAGGAAAGACGACGCCATAAGTTTTCATGTCTCTTTGCAGGTAAGTGGGATGACTTGGAGGCCTCAGAGTGAGGGACTCTAGTAGGCCGAACTCCCACGCCCCAGTTGGGCAGCCCATATCGGGCCAAATGACCAATTCGCCTGCTGCCTCGTGAACGTGTATGTGTATCATATCAGCTGTGCCCGTTCAGCTGGTCGCCTCAATCCCTTCGGCCATCTTCCCCTGCCTGCGCTCTCCCAATGTCTGCAACCGACTACACGGCCGGCCCTTCGCGATCGAATGATTCGAATCATAACTTCGGTACCATATTCCAAATTGCCTTGAGCGAGTACGAGGCCGTCACAGGAAATCCACTGCATACTCACCCCTTTGCCACCCAACTCGACGCATGTGACAGCCCAGAGGCCGTCTTGAATCTACTTCGAACGCAAGCTCAGGATCTCAGCAAGTCTCGCAAGCGCAATGAGAGATTGATGGCGTGGTTGGATCCGACTGTCCACATCCTTTTCAAGTTCACGTTCTCAGGGACGCTTGGAGAAGGTATCGGACTCGTAAGCTACGTTATCCGTCCCGTTTGACCATCCTCTGACACCTGCCTCTCAGCCATTTTCTCCCGCGAAAACGATCTTCACTGGGATCGGCGTACTTCTCTCGGTAAGTCTATGGCCTAGGTGCCATGTCGCACATTCGGCTAATATTTCACACCTACAGACAGCGAGGGATGTTGTCGCGGACCAGAACAAACTCATCCACCTATTTGAAAGGATCCAATTCTTCGTTCAACGTCTGAGCAGTTATACTGGGATCCCACTCACGAAAGAATTCATAGAATTGCTCGGGAAGGTCATGGCCCAGATCCTTTCCATTCTTGCGCTTTCGACAAAGGCGATAACGGACAGACGAACGAGTTAGTTGATCCATGTTCTATCCTCCCACTTTGCTGACTATAGCCTAGAAAGATTCCTGAAGAGGTTGATAGGAAAGTCGGGGGTTGAGGATGCACTTCTACGGCTCGACTCACTTACGAAAGAGGAGAGCCTGATGACGGCGGCGATGAACTTGAAACTTGTACATCAAGTCAAAGCTCTCGCCGAGGATATCGATGACAAAGCGCAGGTGATCGAGAGGGAGGCCAAAGAATGTACGCAATAGTTTCTATCTCTCTTTGTACATGTACCGATTTCCCCCCCATCGTTTCCCAAACAGGAGCGGATGAGCAACAGAGTTTGTTACTCCCCGATGTTACCCTTGTTCGCCGTCTAAGCTCACATGTGCCTACAGGGAACCAGATGCAAGAGAAACTTCAGGGATGGCTCTCTCCACCGGACCCTTCCGTCAATCATCATAACGCCTGCAAGACTCAACATGAGGGAACTGGGACTTGGTTTATTCATTGCTGTAAATTCCAAGAATGGAAGGAGAACGGTTCCCTTTTGTGGATTCGTGGCAATCGTATGCTTCTTCCGTCTCCCTGCCTTTTCGCACACTGATTGATCCCTTCTTCGATACCACAGTTGGTACGGGTAAAAGCGTCCTTTGGTGTGCGGTCATCGTTTATCTATTGATATGAAATTAAACCCGTCGATCAGCTCCGCCATTATCGAAGACATCAAGAACCTGCGAGAAGAAAGGACTGCCTTGCTCGCGTATTACTATTTTGATTACAAGGATACCTCCAAGCGCCATATCCGTGGCTTGCTGACGTCCCTTCTCTTCCAACTCAGTGGTGATTCTGATTGCTGCCGCGATGTCCTTTGTCGGTTGTATAAAAAGTGTCGCAATGGCTCCGAACGACCTAGCGAAGCCGCCCTTGCAGAATGTCTGAATGACATGATCAAAACCCTTGCAGGACTTTCCGTTTTTATTATCATGGACGCTTTGGATGAGTGTCCGAATACCACCGGAACCCCATCCGCCCGCGACGAAGTGTTGTACTTCGTGAGGGATCTTCTTGGGTCAAGTCATTCAAATCTCTTCCTTTCAATTACTAGTCGCCCCGAGCAAGACATACAGAGTATTCTCAACCCTCTGACATCTGTGTCATCCCGTGTGGCCCTTCACGAGGAAAATGGTCAAAGACAGGATATTGACCGTTTTATCCACTCTTTTGTCCACACAGACAACGCGATGCGGAGATGGAGAGAGGAGGACAAGGAACTTGTCATCAGCACACTCTCCGAACGAGCCAGCGGCATGTGAGATACCTCTGTTCTAATGCCTAGTAATTATTGTTCATAATCTCCGACAGGTTCCGCTGGGTATTTTGCCAGCTGGACACGTTACGTCGATGCTTTCCTCCGAGTATTCGGAAGACCCTGGACGAACTACCAACCACGCTGGATGAGACGTACGAACGGACGTTAGAAGGGATCCCAAAAGAGAAAAGACAGTATGCCCATCGACTGTTCCAATGCTTGGTTGCAGCTGTCCTGCCGCTTCGCACCGAAGAACTCGCGGAGATATTAGCTATGAAGTTTGACCAAGAAGCGGGAGCTGATCTCCTGGAGGGCTGGCGTTCTGAAGATCCAGAGGAAGATATTCTTTCTGCATGTTCCACTTTGATCGCGATCATCAACGACGAGGAGGGTTCGAGGATCGTCCAATTCTCTCACTTTTCAGTGAAAGAATACCTGACTTCGGATCGCCTCCGGACGTCCGAGGTCGGAAACATCCACCAACTCCACATCTCCCTGGATGCCGCCCACACTATTCTTGCTCAAACTTGCCTAACGGTGCTACTGCAGTTAGATGAAAATCTCGACAAGAAGCGGCTCGCGAAGTTTTCGCTGGCGTTCTATGCTGCTCAGTGCTGGTTTGTTCATGCCAGGTACGAGGGCGTGGCACCGCGATTCCAAGAAGCCATGGAAAAGTTCTTCAACCCAAGTAATCCGTATCTTGCGGCATGGATTTGGATACACGATGTAGACAGTGGTTTGGTTCATCGATCCATGGACGCTCTCTCAGATCGCCCGTCGCATCCGAAGGCAACTGCATTGTACTACGCAGCTTTATGTGGCCTCTGTGGGCCAGCCAAGTACCTGATCTTTACGCATGGAGAAGATGTCAATGCCAAGACTGGTAATCGTGGAAGTCCGTTGCATGCAGCATCGGGTAAGGGACATCTCAATGTAGTGTCTCTATTACTCGGTCATGGGGCCGACGTGAATATAACAAACAAAATAAAGGAAACACCCCTTTTTGCAGCATATTCAGGCAATCATCTGGACGCTATGCGCCTGTTACTGGAGCATGGAGCAGCTCCGGACATGCAGGATTTGTCTAGATATACAGTGACTCATCGCGCATCGTTCGCACAACGCGCTGTGGTGCTACGGCTGCTACTACGATATAATGCTGATGTGAATGCCATTGGCCGCTTCCGTTTTACCCCGCTGCACTGGGCATCGAACCTGGGACATGCAGACATTGCGCAGATCCTCCTGGAATGCGGGGCCGACATCAATTCCCTATCCCTCCGCGGGACTCCGTTGTATGAGGCATCGGACGGTGGACATCTTGAGGTCGCGCAGCTGCTGCTAGCGCGCGGAGCGGATGTGCACATCCACAAACTAGGAGATGTAACGCCACTCCTAGTTGCTACACGGTTTCACCACACCCGAATTGTGCGGTTGTTGTTGGAGCATGGAGCGGGAAAGAAATAGGAGGATTTTAACAAGGACTGACAAGTAGACTTCGAATACTGTTACTGTACCCTTCACGTCACCATAACCAATGCCTCATCGGTGAATGATCCACTTTCCTTTATGTGATAGCTATTCTGTGTTACTATGAGTCCATGACATACATTGGAGGACGGTCTTCAGTCTCGGTATAAACATGAAAACCTCAAAAGGAGGACAATAATTCATTATCTATGCGTGAACGCGTGAACTCTACACCCTCAGCCGCAAAACTGGCCCTGTCAGTCAATAGTAGCATTCGATCAGCATAATGGCCAGCTGACACAGTGCACTCGACTCAGCTATTTTCAATCGTCCCAAACAGTTTCCGAATGAAGGCTCCTCACAAAGTCACCCCCATAGTGAGATCACGCATTCAAATCGCACGTAAAGGAGCGCAGGGCGCGCCACTCGAGCTGCAACGATATGGCACCCACGCCCCTTTGCCTCATCCGATATCCGAGCTCGTGCAGACGCGGCAGCGCCGACCGGACATCGCCACGACTGGCACCCGTCCAGAATACCTCGGCGGACGCTGCGGCCCGCGGCCAGACGATCGAGTCGAGGTTCTGCGGGCCAGACTGCTCGGTCCATAGGAGCTGCTGTCCGCCTAGCACGTACATTGCTTGGACGGAAGTCAGGCTCGCGAGCGGGTCGAAGGTGTAGGCCTGCACCCCCGTGGGTCATCGAGCAGAGAATAGGAGAAAGACGGGAATGTGGTTAGTGTCAGGAAGTAGCTCCTCCAGGGTGGATGGACATTATAAGGAGGAAGCTTACTTTCTGCCATGTCTTGAACAGCTCGCACCAACTATTTCCAGCAACCGGTGCGGCCGCTGGAGGTTTGGTGGAGAGTGACGCGGATGCGGGGGGTGAGGACGGCGCGGGTTGGAAATCTGCAAAGTCATACTCGCCACCGGCTGTTGTACAGCGTACGTGAGCATAGGACAACATTAGTAGTAATGGCTACGCACCACTTCCTAACGGCGCGAGTGCGGGGAGTACCTTCTCTGTCGCCACCGGAGCAGTTGCCACGGAACCCGAACCCGCTGCTGGCTCGTCGTCGTCAAAATCGAGCAAGTTCATAACTGGCGCAGAAACTGGTTCCTGTGCCTCGCCCGTAGCTTTGGGCTGCGTCGTTGATGAACGACTCTGGCTTATCGTTGTCATCGTAGCGGTTGTGCGGCGGGCCGAAGTCTCATCGGAGCCAGCATCATATTCCTCAAATCCATTTCTCCTGGGACATTGTTCTTGAATCTACTGCTGCTCCCACCGCACGAATAATCTGTAGTCAGAGATTAGCGAGGATCGT
>QFEY01001253.1:0-15731 GCA_003316435.1 Russula virescens
AATAAGATCTTTGCCTTCATTTCACTAAGTGGTTTCAGGCACAAACCAAACTTCCCCAACACTATCCTATCACTAGTGCACAGACTTTGGAAGTTGTGAATCGATACATCCTCTGTATTTATTCCTCTACACGAAGTTGTGTTCTCAGAGATTGAAGAGTGAGTGTGACTACCCTCTCTCTTCTCCCTCTGATAGTTTGCTAGGGTCCACTTGACCTTGTTCTTGCAAGCTCTCCAGTCCAAGGCCCACTGCAGCCTTAACATTAGCCAGCTCAGCCACTGCAAGCAGACACAAAGCCAGCTCATTGGCAGTCAACTAAAATGGCAGCTCAAACATGCAAAGCTTGGCTCAGCTAGTATTGCTGCTAACTTGCAGCTCTGGCTTCAGCCAAGAATTAGTTGGAGCTGCTGAAACACTACCCCTCCCCCAGTTAAAATCCTGCCCTTCTTAAGGGGTGGGCTGTGGTAGCATGTTACAAGCTCTGGCCCTGGTCCTCCCACAGACCCTTCCTATACCCTTGACTGTACCTCCCAACAAAACCTCTGGGACTCACTACCATTTGCAACTCATCCAAACCTTCCAGAACCCTCATGTCACAGACAGACTCTTGGTACATTCAGAAAGGTGGCCTATGTGAAAATTTTACTATACACATTCTGATCTGTTCGAGATACTGTACAAATCGGTATATCCCTATGAGGCTCCCTGGATTGCCTGAGGATCCTAGTACTATTGGCTATGCTGTGACTCGCTCTGACTTGCCCCAGATCTCATGTACTTGTAAGCTGTGTCCGGGTTGTGTTCTGGACCCTAGGATCAGAATCCTTAGTATTATGATCTCCCTGTATTTAAGAAGACCCCAGTACGAAGTTGAGCCCTAAGCTTGACTTAATTCTCAACTTGTAGCTTCTTCACCCCATGCATCGAGAGGATAAGGTATCACCATCCATCGATCCCCTTCTCCTCCTGTTTCTTGTATGCAGAGTCTTTCAGTCGCTCACCTAGCTTCACTCCCTCAAGACTCTACCTAGTCTACCTGCTTAAAGGCACAGATGTATACCGCTTAAGCTTGAGCATTAAGCAAGCACGTCACTAGCTACACTACTGATTGGACTTTGATTCGGGTATTCAACACTCGTATTAATTCCTATCACTAGTGCACAGACTTCAGAAGTTGTGAATCGATATATATGTTGTATCTATTCCTCTACATGAAGTTGTGTTCTCAGAGATCGAAGAGCAAGCGTGACTACACTCTCTCTTCTCCCTCTGATAGCTTGCTAGGGTCTGCTTGACCTTGCTCTTGCAAGCTCTCTAGTCCAAGGCCTGCTGCAGCCTTAACACCTCACATAATCTGTCACATGACAGATCACATGCCCTATCAGGTGACCAGTCACATAACTGGTCAGGTGCTGCATCAGGTGATCACTCACATGACTGATCACATCACATGTCACATCATGTGACCTCCAGGACTCCTTGCTGCATACTCTCCTTCTGTTCTGTATTACTGTACTAATTACTGTTCCTTTGTCACTATACTTGTTCTCATGACCAGATTACTGTCACGCTTGGACTAAAGCGTGTTCAACCAAGAGGGTTCGTTCTTGGTTGGGGTTGCTGTTATGTATAGACGATGCACGTCGCCTTTGTACCTATAAGCCTCTATAGGTCCCTTCGTCGAGTTACGTTACGACATAGTCTTGAAAGACCTTGTGCAGGGAGTTCCTCCTACTGTGTAACTAGATTGTGTACTAGTCTAGCCTAAGACCTAACTAATCGGCTTAGGGCAACATGCAGAACCGTAGGACTGCGGTGTTTAACGATAGGTTATCCCCAACAAGAGTGTTTATATATAGACAGGTGCTGACCGCCTTCGTGTAGCAAGCTTCCTTACGCTACGGTTTATAGACCCAAGGTCCCTTACAAGTCTGGATGTCCGGGCTGGTTAGGCGCTGGTTTGGATGTGTAGTGATTGATCGAGGTTTAGGCACTGGAGCCCTAAACGAGAGCGATACAGTAAACCGGATTAGGAAAGTCCCCGGTCTGGTGTGGAACGGCTGATGTTGCCGCTTAGGTAATAAGAACTTGAGGGAGGAGAGAGTGAGCTTGAAGGAGTGAAGCTTAGAAGGGTGACTTAGGGAGGCACACAGGGAGTGACGAGGTAAGTCCTGTTATTACACAGAAGACCAAGCTTAAGGCTTGGTGTCAGAATGGAGTCATCTTATATACATGTGGACATGGAACTATCTAGAAGGTAATAGAGCCAAACAGAATCAAAGCACAGTCACGTACATAGCATAGCACAGTCCGTAGTATCAAAGCACAGTCAACAAGAATGTAACAGAAGGTAGCAGAAGGTAATAGAACATTCTATAAGTACAGGGAATAGTACGGAAGATGAGGGAAGGAAGAGGGAAGAAAGGGAATGGTTCTAGAAGGTCCTAATGTAGTAGTAAAGAAAGAAAGTAAGGTGTAGCAGATTACTATTCTATTGCTCAGTTTAACATCATTGGTTTGTCAGATTACTTACTGATTGTTCTGTGATTCATTAGCTCACTTACTGTACTTCTTGTCACTTGCTGATTCATTGCTTACTGATCCCTCTTGTCAGATTACCTGATTCCTTGATTGATTACTTAGCATTACTGATTGCACTTAGTCAGCTCTGTTAAACTACTTAGCAAGACTGATTTGTCAGCCAGTAGTATACTTGTATTTATACTCGCACTAGTACTGAACTTAGGCCCTAAGCCTGAGTTAACCCAGTTTTTCGTCTCATTACTCTGAACCTCTTGTGTGCACATACAAGGCCTTCTTCATCTCTGATCATTCACTCTTGACTTGTGTTCACTCACAAGTCATCCAGAGCTTACTGATTGAGCTATATCAATCAACTTGTCTGCGCACTACTTGTCCTGGTCCTCTCGGCCTGGCCTCCTGCCTAATTAGGCAATCTCTGACTTCACTCAACTTAGGACCATATTCAGTCCTTCACAAGATCTCCTGACACAGAGGTAGAGCTCTGCTCCCTCTGACTTACTTGAATACCAGAACTTCACTTGATCACTATCGCAATAACGATCCCAAGTAGGGTGTAGCATGGGTCACACCATGGGTCACTTCACCGACACTGCACCTGTGACCTGTTACACCATACCTGTATTGACACCATACCTGTAATGACAGGTTAAACCTGCAGGTCATATATTATAACCGCGGTGTCTTGACACCACAGTATACCATTCACACCGTGGCACATAACCATTAATAAAGAATAAAAAAGATCATATTAATTTATCTACACTATTTACTATTGTAAATTAAGACTACAAAGAAGAGCTGGGGCAAGCCCAGCTCAAAGAGTAGGATGCTGATGGGGGGAGGTTTATATACACCAGGCATGTGCACAGACCATTTGGCCTTATGTGCAGCCATGCTGTGTCTTGTGACACACTATTTACCTATATTTGTACTTGCTTTCATTCGTGTGTTTAATACATCTTACATGTGACACGCATGACAATGGGACACAACAAACAATGAACAGTACGAAATGGCGCAACAATATGCAGTAAACGACACTCAGTAAATACCACAACGAGGCCCAACAAACAGCATGAAGATAAGGCACGATGAACAAACAGTGGCACATGAAAACAGGGCCCAACAACACACAAAAACAAGGCCTGACAACACACGAACACAGGCCTGACAACTCATGAACACAGGGCCTGACAACACGCAAATACAAGGCACAACAAGGCACAGTAAACAAACACCGAAAGGAGGCAACAAGTGCCATGATGGCATGCAACACAAGGACACATGACTCACGAATGGTGGAACAAGGCACGACGGGGTGCAGTGCAACAAATGGCACAACAGCATGCGAAGGCAGGGCACAACAAACAGTGCAACGAGGTGCGGCAAATGAATAGCGCAACAAGGCAGCAAATGCCTTGGATTGTATGGAACTCACAGGGGCATGCGACAGCAGGGCACATTAATACAGAGGGTTGAATGTATTTAGTTGTAGTTTACTGTCTGCAAAATTAAGAAGCCTTTTTATCTCATATTGGTGTGACTGGCAAGCAAAAGATAAAATTTTATTTGAGAGCAGGAAGAAACCCAAGCCACTGTCAAAACCTGTGACACTGCCAAAATGGGTACAGTGTGCCACAGGTAGCAGATTTTGGACACCATACCTGTACCTGTCAAACCTGTGGGCCATTTACCACAGGTTGACCCTTACCTGTGCTACACCCTAATCCCGAGATGGATCGTAGCATAGCATGTAAGTTTTTCTGTGTCAGCAGCACGATGTGTGCATAGCAGGCTCACCAGTTGTGCTAATGACTACTACTGTGTACTACGAAGTGGGAGAAAACCACACTGGTCATTATGGGGCGAAACAGCAGTCCTTATATACATGAAGGAGAGTGTGATGTGACTACATATCTCTGTAGATAGTATAGGAGTGACTAGGGAAATAAGAAGTAGGTATAATCCCAATAAGGGATACTTCCATCCTAATTGGGAGAAGAGCATGTGCACTTCAACACTCCCCCTTACCTAGTGCATCATGGTGCACGCAGGTAAGTTGTGCATGATATTATCCTGGACAAGGTAACTGAGCAGTATCTCATGCTGTACTGTCTTGTCGTGTTGTGCTGTATCTCCTCAAGCATTGTGAGAAGACTATTCAGCACTGTTTAATCTCTCCGACTTTGGGAGAGAGGTTGGGAGACAAGTCTATGGTACGATACCCATCCAGAAAATGCGACTGGAGCAGGTAGGGAGTGATTCTCTCCACCTATCCCAGTTGCATAATTTTCCTGATGAGTGGCGCACCACGGAACAGTTCAATCCCGTCGACATTCCGACAGTATCTGCGCTCTCTATCCCCTTCTGAACTTCTACCTCAATCCTACTAAGGAGAGTAATTGGAACAGGCAAAAGAAGTGATCGTCTATTCACCCATCCCAATTACTCCCCCTGTTGGATTGCACAGAAAAAGTTCAGAGAGATTAAAGAGTGCAGGTTACTTTCTTTCCTGTCTCTTCTCACTGCTCTCAGATGACACAAGTTGGTAGTAGGATTATTAAAACTCCCAAAACCAACTCATGTTATCTGGAGATGGAGAAGAAATGGGAAAGGTTCTGATAGTACTCCTTAGCTACAGCTATACACCTTGCCGAAACATTCCTACTTGAGGAATGCATATAGGCAATGCCATTCTTAGTGAAATAAGGAAGGATAGAATGGTAAACTGAGCAATTCTTTCCCATTTCACTATGAAGGGTCCTAGTAATGCTCCATCTGATACATGAGGCAGCAAGCAATGCTTCATAGGAAATCATTCTTATGACGCATCACTTGTGGTCTCTTGTATCGCACAAAGCATTATTAAGAGATGTTTTAGCTTGTACTAGAGATATGTGCATCTTCTCTGTCCTCCTTTGGATTTTGATGTGGAGGATCTGCAAGGTCATCCACTTCAAAATCTGAAGAGCAACCAAGCAGAAGTGCATATGTCCATTGCCACTTTTCCCATCCTCTCCCTTCAGACTGAAGAGCAGAGGACATATTAAGGTCTGCCACTCTCCAATCTGAAGGAGAGCATGCAGTAAGTGCCAAAGGAATTATTTCTACAGCATCTCACTACAACCTTCTTCTTATCCCTATCCCTTTTAACGCCTTTGAAGGTCAAAGAGAAAGGGAGGGTTACCCTTTCTCTTTCACCCTTAAAGGCAGCACAGGGACAAGGAATAAGAAGGAGGTGGCAGAGACTGTAAAAAAGTACCTCTAGTTAATATAGTCATGCAACTCTTTGATCTCCTCCCACCAAAGGGAAGAGAAGCTTCTTTTGAAGCTAGATAGTGCAGAATTGATTCAGCGCAACCTCACTCCAAAAGAAGCTAATCTGCTCCTTTAATGGGAGAGTCAACGTGCTGCGTGACTGCACTATTTCTGTACAGGGAATGATGATTAAGGCATCGTTCCCTCTACAGAAAGAGTCCTCTTCCTGTTCTCCCCTATACCCTGGTTGTTAGAAGACAACATGCGATACTCTATCATCAGGATAGTGGGAGAGAGTTCATCACTTCCACTCCCCAGATGGTAGGGTTCGCACCTGTTTTCCAACCAGGATGTAGAGGGGGACAAGAAGAGAATTTGCGTGGCTATATTTCTTGTATCCCTTTTTCTGGGCTTTTTGTCCAAAGTCTTATCCACTCTAATCGGATGCAGTGGCATGGTTCTTTAGAGTCATGCCACCCCATCTGGTTTGAGTAGTTAAGAGAGTGGGCAAAGCGCAGCAAAGGATACAAGAAATTGTAGCTAGACTATAGTAGCAAAATAAAGGGGTAGATGAATAAGGAACTAACTTATCCTCATAGACCTGCCTCTTACTTTCGCAAAAGGTCCTTCTTTATAAGAGGAATGGGGAGCAGAGAAGGGGTCTCTGTTCCGCATTCCTTTTACATTGAAGGGAGTCTTACCAGAAGGTTAGTCCAAGACAACTCCTACATCTCAGGAATTTATCTCTGACAAGGTTTTTAGTGAACATGTCAGCAGGGTTTTGATCAGATTGCACATAGAAGAGTGCGATCTCCCCCTGCTCCACTACATCCTTTATGTAGTGGAAGCGAATGTCAATATGCTTGGTGCGTTTCTCTTGGACAGGGTTAGAGGCATTGAAGATAGCCCCTTGATTGTCTCCGCAGAGTGGTAATGGCTGAAGAGAGTAACCGATTTCTCTCATAACAGATTTAATCCATACCAACTGTCTAGAGGCGTCGCTCATAGACATATACTCTGCTTCAGTGGAAGAGAGTGCAACAGTTTTCTGTGCTCTACTATTCCAAGAGACAGCTGCCCCTCCGAATTTTACTAGAAATCTGGAGGTAGAACGCCTACTGGAAGGTTCAGATCCCCAATCAGCATCAGCAAACGCCTCTATGCCAGTTGCAGCTCGTCCATACTCTAGTTGGTACTTTGAAGTGCCTACTAGGTAGCGACAAATATAAAGAGCCTTATCATAGTGCTCTTTAGTTGGGTTCGCTGCATACTGTGACATCTTTGTTACCACAAAGGCAATGTCTGGTCTGGTTCCTATCATAAGATATAGGAGGGAACCAATCAGTTGCTGATACTTGCTTTGCAGCTTGTCATTAGCTGGAGCAGTATTGGGGGTTGGAATGTATCCAGATGGGAGAGGAGTTGGTGCTGCTTTTGCATTATTCATGCCAAAGCGCTCCAATACCTTCTTAAGGTATTCTTCTTGGTGTAGGAGTACGATGTGTCCTTTCCAAAGGATTTTCATCCGTAAGAACTCCTTTGTTTCTCCCATATCTCGACATTCCCATTGCCTCATAAAGAGGTCTTTGGCAATGTTCACTTCGCGCAAATCTGGTCCCAGAAATATGATGTCATCAACATAGACAATGGCAATGACTCTGGTACCACCTGCAGCGAACTTTACAAAGAGTCCTGAGTCAGACTTCAAGTGTCTGAAGCCTAGCTTTGCCATGGATCTATCCAGTGCTCTCCACCACTGGAGTGCTGCTTGTTTTAGACCATAGATAGCTTTTTTTAGTCGCATCACCTTGTGCTCTTGGCCTTTCTTTTTAAACCCTTCAGGTTGTTCCATGTAGAGCTCCTCGTCTAGCTCTCCATAGAGGAATGCAGTGTGAACATCTACGCTTCTCATGTGCCATTTTTGCACTGCTGCTAGTGCAAACATGAGGCGTGCCGATTCATACCTCACTACTGGTGAGAAGATGTCACTGTAATCCACTCCTTCAACCTGAGAGAAGCCTTTGGCAACAAGGCGGGCTCTTTTGCGACCATCAGTCTTCTGATCGAAGACCCATCTGTTTTTTATGATTCTCCGACCATGTGGAGGATCCACCAAATCATAGACATCTCGTGCATGGAGTGAGTCAAGCTCCTGCTTGCAAGCATCTATCCAATCCTTTTGTTGTGCGCTAGGCATGCACATTATGTCCTTGAAGGACCACTCTCTTATCGACGAGAGATTTGGGACTTCTGAATCTGTGGTTACTGCTTTGGCAAGCAGATGATTCAGAAACCTTGCTCCCCCTTCCTCCACCATGGTAGGTAGAGCTTCTTCTACTTCATCCTGGGAATTGCCGTCAGTTGTAGTACTGCTACCAGAGGAACTAGCTGCAGGGTTATCCACATATTCTAGTTCACTTAAGTCTTCTGGTGTAGCAGGCAGGGGGGAGGCTGGTTCATCAAATTCCAAGCCTCCTGGAACTCTGGCCTCTGGTTCTGGAGTAAAGTGCCTAGAGATCGACTGTTCCCCCTGCCTCTGACGACTAGTGTCCCTCAAAATGTCTGTGGGGTGCCTTTGTTCCCCATACACATTCCCAGGTCGTAGAGGGGGTCTTCTCAAGCATGCAGACCTCCTAGGAGGAGGATTGGGAGAGGGTAATCTCCTAGGAGGTGGTCGCTCAGGAGAGCGCATGGGAAGAGGAGGTCCTCTTTGTTGCGATGCTTGGGGCTGGCTACTTGGGCCAGGAAGTGGTGGGACAAACAGCGGTGGACTGGGAGGTTCACCCAATGGTCGTCCAGGCTGCATCTTACTCCTAGGAGGTGTCAGCAATCCTTGTTGCCAGTGAGGTTTTTTAGGTGGTCTAGGAGTAGATGGTCCAGGCGGTTGAGGAGGTGAAGGTGCAGGTGGGAAGGGATGAGGTTGCGAGTCCCAAGGAAAGGTAGGAGGGTTAGGTGGAGGACCAGGCAATTCACTCGGCACATCTGCCGAGGGTTGCTCATGGACTGGCTCCCTAACATGAGTGGTAGAGCGTTGCTTCACTGTCTTACATTTGGGAAAGAGTTCTTCATCAAATAGTGCAGTAGTCGCATTGACTAAGCAATTGTCAGCTCTCATAAAGAGGTGACCTTTGATGCCAGCATCAATCCCCAAGTACGTCATAAGTACTGAATGTGGGGAGAGCTTGTCTTTCCTTTGAGACGGTGTCAAGAAGACATATGCACCACAGCCAAAGACTCTCAGATGCAAGATGTCTGGCTTCTGTCCATTCATAACTTCACCAGGTGTCTGCCATTTAAGGCGAGCTGTGGGAGTCAGGTTGTAGATATGAACGGCATGTTGCACAGAGAATTCCCACCAGGAATCAGGGAGGCATGCATCATGCCGCATGGCTTCCCCCTTATCCATTATTGTGCGATTAAATTGCTCTGCATGCCCATTCTGTTGTGGTGTATGAGGTGTGCTCTGAAGAATCTTTATCCCTTTGTCCTTGAGTACAGCAAGAAATGCATTGCTTTTGTACTTGCCACCTGCATCAGACATCCATTCTCTTATGGTCTTCCCATATTGGTTTTCAATCATTGCTAGAAAGTGATGAAGCGCAGCGATAGCAGATGATTTTTCGCGCAGAAAGGTCACCCAAGCAAATGATGAATGGTCATCCACAAAGCTTATGAAATACTTGTAGTGGTGGTATAACGCTATTGGGAAAGACTTAATATCTGAATGGATCTTCTGTAGGGGTTGGGATGCACGTGAAGTGGATGGAGGGAAGGACTTTTCAGTCATCTTTCCCTTTGCACATCCTGAACAAAGGCGGGATTTCTCAGGGAAGACAATGGATGGGAATCCAGTGGTGTGATCCTGAGCACGTCGGAGTACCTCTTTAGAGGGATGTCCAAGACATTTGTGCATCAGGTCATAGTCTTCTTTGTAGACAGTGTGAATGGTGTGTGCCAATACCTGCTCCGTCTTAAGCCAGTACATGTTGTCACCAGGAAATCATGGTAGACACTGGAGCACTGGGGTTTTAATCCCAGGCAATAGAAGGTTTAAGATTGCAGCGTCCCCATAAACGCGCATCCCTTCTTTTATGCAACACTCGCAAGAGTGTGAAGGCTAGACCTTGGCGAAGAAGTGAGCTCTGAGGTGGAGAGGTTTGAGTTCGAGTTCGTCGTTGTGAACAATTGTCACTCCTAGTCGATGTCAATGTCTATTCGAGACGGGGTCGACTGGCCCAAGTTCTATCTTTGTCTGGAGATCCGATCTCTCGCGACTACGTGCGAGGCTGCCTTGATTCCTCTAGCTACATAACCGTCCTTCTGGGGTATTTCACCTCTTAAGGAAATAAGTGGTCGATGAAGAGTTGTTCCTGTGCTTGCAGCACTATTAGTAAGACTATCTGGTATAGTCTTACTATGACGAGTTCAAGAGTACTTAATACTAGTCCTACTAGTATTAGGCTTAGAGTTCGGTCCAGAGTAGCCCAGGAGTTACTACAGGTAGCAAATCCGAGGCTGTGAAGAGAAAGTAGATTTGTTGCGATAAGAGCCAAGTCAGGCTTGGAGTACATGAGGCTACAAACCAGTGCTACTTATACTACTTCCAAGCCACCAAGTATCGGGATCCTAGGGTAGAGTCATTACCCTAATACACTGAGTCAGAGACGTATGAGTCGTATGTGAGTCATCAGCCACAACTGAGTCACCTGAGTATGAGTCACATGGGGTTTAGGGGATAGGAGATAGGTCGTAGGTAACGATGAGTCAGCAGTCCAGAAAGGGAACAGTCAAGTAGGTAATCAGGGAGTCCAAAACGAGAAAAATAGTACCTGGGTCGTAACATTTTAAGAAAAGCACCAAGGGATAATATCCTTGTTGTAAGGCATGGCACATAGTGGACCTCGATCCTAAGGATCTTGGTTAGACTATTCCCTTGGTGGTTGATCTTAAACTTTATGAGCGCAGTGCCATACCCTTTTAATTCAATGGTATGCGCTGCTGTGCCAACCTTCCCTGGTGAGGGGAGAGGCTCATAAGTTAAAAGATCAGACAGCATGGGAGTGAAATGGGCCGAAGCCCCTGAGTCCAATAACCAATTAGGGCTCAATGCGATGCCCCTACAATAATTACATGCAGCTGTAGGACAAGTACAAGCATATTTGGAAAGAATTTCCTTGTCTGAAATACTCAAGCGTTCACATGCCAGAACTAAGGGCAGTGGCGAGTTAGTGGCGCATTTTAAAGGGTTATTTTGGACATACGGTCCCATAGCATCATCAGAGCCCCAATCAATGAGCTCTTCAATGCATGATGCTCCTCTGATGGCAGTGTCAGGGAGGCCAGAGCCTTCAGGGAGGCTTGCATCATCTTCCTCATCTGTAATGGGAGCGGTGGCAGAGTTAGTAGGAGGTGCACTCTATCCCCAAAGCAATTTGCTGCTAGTAGTAGCGCTAATCGTACTGGTTATGCCCAACCACTCATCATTGGAGAGCTCAGGGTAATCCTGGCATCTCCAGACCTTCTTTGCAGCCTTCCTGGGTGCTGGTGAGGCAACCCTAGGAGTGTCAGGCACAGGAGAGGCATAGGAAAGGGGGGTTTCGGGCAGTGCCCATTCGAAGCATTTGTCAGCTGCCTCTTGCAGCTGCTTGCACATCTCAAAGTCCATGTCTGTACCTAACGAGGTATCAGACCCATAGTCATCCAAATCCATCTCATCCTTGGGGATCATCGAAGGTACTCCAGTCATAAACTGGCCTTCTACCCTCTGGAGCGTCCTGGTTGTCAGTAGGGTGTTAAGGTGCTCAAGTAGACTGTATGCACTGTTGAGCGAATCATACGGTCCCTCTGAACAAATGGGAGGGACTGGTGGTTCCTCAACTGCGAGTCTCTGTGAGAGGCCCAATGGGGAGATGGTCGCGATGGTGTGGACTGTTGGTGCCTTGCAAGAGGTGGTACGAAGTGGACAGTATCATGCTTCTTCTTACCCTTTCCTTTACCTTGGCCTTCTTGGAAGTTCTTTTTCTTATTCCAGCACTGGGTGCTGCCCTTTTGGGGCACTCCCTGCTGGTGAGGCTGTCCCTGGGGACAAAAGGACTGTCCCTGGGAATGAAAGGACTGGGACCGGTTAGGAGCTCTCTTTACATTACTAATTTTGTTTACCTGAGAAGATGAGGCGATCTGAGCAGGTACTTTGCCTGCATGCTTCGCCAACTGGACATTCCAGAAGCGTTTAATGTGCATTTTGGCCGCTTCATATGTGATGTTCGTGACCAAGGCAACATTAAACACCTGTGGGATGATGAATGAAGCGTGAGGCTCAGGCAAACGTGTTAGGAGCATCATTGCCTTCAAAAAGTTGGCAACAACAACACCGTTGTCAGACAATTTCTGATAGAAGCTATCAAGCTTCTGTAGCTGCGGAGTTGGGGGCGCTCTGGGTGTGATATGGAAGTTCTGGACCTTCTTCCAACAATCAAAGATTTTCGGTGCTGATAAGGCACCAAACTCTCCTTCCAAAGTGGTCCAGACCTGGCTGGAGGTCTGCTCTGCTTGTGCAGCAGTTAAGGAGAAGAGTTCCCAGATTCCTCCCATCACCCAGAGCTGAATTTGCCCCAGGGCACGCTGATCAGCAGTGTCCCACTTTGCCTGTTCCTGATGCTCCAAAGCAGTGGGAGCAGCAGGGTCAGCAAAACCTGGCCTGGTGAAGGTCCCTGAGACGATAAGCCACAGGTCCAAGGACCTGAACAAGGCCTTCATCTTCGGAGCCCAATCACCATAGTTGTCTCCATCAAGGATGGCAATTTGCGGTTGGCTTTGTTGGGTCATAGTTGTAAATGGAAGCATTCTGGATAACAGAACCTTAAGTCAGCATGATGAAATGCTGAGTGAATCCAGAAAAGGAATAATGCTTCCAGAACTATGGGGTGGTGTCTCCATTATTCCCATTATATTTTCTGGGAGATAAGAGAGTGCCACAACTGGTAAAATGCCTGTTTCGAGTGGTAAGACGCATCAAAACATTTTCCCATGCCTTGTGATCACTATTTCTAGCGACCTATAGGTCTTTTAGGCAATCCCCACTAGAGGGCGTTCCTCTAGGGAAAACAACACCACTCAAGCGCAGCCTTTCAGCGCAGCAAGAGGGTGAAGGGCTACCAGGGCCCATAACCTGTCAGCAGCACGATGTGCACATAGCAGGCTCACCAGTTGTACTAATGACTACTACTGTGTACTACGAAGTGGGAGAAAACCACACTGGTCATTATGGGGTGAAACAGCAGTCCTTATATACATGAAGGAGAGTGTGATGTGACTACATATCTCCGTAGATAGTAAAGGAGTGACTAGGGAAATAAGAAGTAGGTATAATCCCAATAAGGGATACTTCCATCCTAATTGGGAGGAGAGCATGTGCACTTCAACATTCTGGACATAGGCAAGCTGGTACACATCACAGAGGGCAGAGAATAGGTTGATTGGACAGCTCAGTAGTCAATACACAACTGCACTGTACTCTGTACACTTGTGGATAGTGTTTAAAAGTTCAGTCCTAGAACTGATAAAAAAACTGAAACTGAACTGAACTGGACCTAATATGAACTGTAACTGAACTGAACTGAAACTGATAAGAACTGATAGATCAGTTACAGTTTTACCAAATTTAGAAAATTATTAAAACCGCTAAAAACCGGTTTTAACCGGTTAAAGACCGGTTCTAAGACCCTTTAGTAGTCTAGGAATATTAAAATATTTTTCCTTATTTTTTGCTATTTTATTTCCCGAGTTATAAGGAAAACTATTAGTGTTGGGGGAATTTTAACTGTACCTGACACTGATTAGCCAATTGAAGGTCAAGATCTTATCTGATTGCTTAGCAAATCTGTGAGAACCATCTCATATATCTGGAGTTAGTGCCTCTAAATTTGCTAAGCAATCGGATAAGATCCTAAGGTTCATTTTGCTAATCAGTTTTAGGCATATTGTCTTGATTATAAGCTCAATTGTCTTGGTTGTGCTCTTGATTATCTTGATAGTGCTCTTGACTGTCTCAATAATGCTCTCAACTGTCTTGATAGTGCTCTTGACTGTCTTGATAGTGCTCTCAACTGTCTTGATAGTGCTCTCAACTGTCTTGATAGTGCTCTCAACTATCTCAATAGTGCTCTTGACTGTCTCGATAGTGCTCTCGACTGTCTTGATAGTGCTCTCGACTAGTATTGGAGAAGATTAGATTGTATATAAAACTGATTAGTGAAATGTAGCCCAAGATCTTATCCGATTGCTTAGCAAATTTAGGGACACCATCTCCTACATCTGTAATTCGTGCCCCTAAATTTGCTAATCGATCAGATAAGATCTTGGCCGTAAAAAACCGGTTTTAACCGGTCCTAGGACCGAAACCGAACCAATAAGGACTGATTTTATTGGTCCTTTCCAGTTCCGGTCCAGTTTTTTACCATATATGGAAATTTCTCGGACCGGACCGGTTCCGGTTTTTCCATAAAAGGCAAAAAAAACCGGACCGGACCGGACTTTAAAACACTACTTGTGGAATACAAGTCAGATTTAAAAAAAAAAGCTTCAGACACACACCATGGACCAGGCTACTGTCTACTTCAGACCAACTTCTCACAGTCAAAGACATCCCATGTGGCAAGGACTGGAAGGCAAGATTGTGAGAAATCATGGGCCTTGCCTTGAGCCACCACCAGGACACCCTCCTTCTTTTCTGCCATGGCAGCTGCCTGAACAACTGCAAGGGTACACCCATCACCACAGCACCATGTGTGGCCATATACTAGGGCAAAGTCATGGAGATGCTGACAAAAACCCTAGGCCCCAATGCATCAGCCTGAGATGTAGCATTCAGAGTGTTGACACTGGCCACAGTGTTAGCAATCCTGCTACTCCATGAGCACAACACCATCCACAAAGTCCAGATCTTCAGCACAGACCCACTCATCCCATCTCAATGCCTGAACACCATGGTGTCTGACCAGGGCAAACCAACAATAGACTTTGTGCAGGCCACAATGAATATCCTGGACACCTACCAACAGGCCTGGTTCAAGGTCAGCTGGGTCCCCACAAGCAAAGGCTCTCCAGCAGTAGCTTGTGCCAAGGCCACAGCCATGGCAGCTGCCTGAACAGCTGTCTACAATGCTGACAACCCTCCACCTCCCCCATCCAAATACCAGATCCACACCAATACCAAGAAGGAAACAATCAATCAATGGCAGGCAGAATGGACTGCATCATCCAAAAGGCAACCAGTATATCTCACCCTCACCAACCCATCAGATAGACATCTTCCCCTGTTTATGTGAGGCCTTGCCTCACACTCACATCTCACCTTCTGTATAGGAATTCAATTGCTGACCACACATGCTTTCACAGGGGAATACACAGCAAGATTTCACCCCTAATCTCATAACCCCACACTGTAATGCTCCCGAGGGCGTTAAGGGTCGACTTGACCTAAAGAAGTATGTGTGGAGATCCTGCTAGCACGAGGGATGTTCTACCCGAGGTAATGATACGTCTCTAAGGTCCGGGCTTTAACCCTTGGTACCTAGGCTCAGCACGTGTGACTTGTGAGTTGAATATGAACAAGTCCGTTCGGTAGTAGCTCGCAAGTGCTACTAAGACTTATAGAAGAGAGTAGGCCTTCGACAGTTGCCTAAGACTGGTAGAGTTGAAGCAAGACTAGTATTAAAGGGTACTTCGCAAGGAAGGGCCTTTAATACTCTACGTCGTAGTGGTGAGGGTAGATGAAAGGTTCCTTCTACACTCAACACTATGAAAGGGATCGAGTAGATTCGGGAAGATAACCAAGTCGAGCTTGGGGTACAAGGTACTCTACGGTGCGACTTATATAGTACAGAGGCTCCCCTTTTGGGATAACCCGTTATGGTACATATGATACTAAA
>QFEY01001258.1:0-15257 GCA_003316435.1 Russula virescens
GCTCTCTAGGAAGTGAGTGCCTCTTGCCCACTTGGTTTCATTTAAAATCTTAACTTGTCTCTCCCTCTGTGCTCTCCAGGAAGTGAGTGCCCCTTGCCCACTTGGTTTCATTTAGTGTCTTAACTTGTCTCTCTCTCTGTGCTCTCCAGAGAGTGAGTGCCTCTTGCCCACTTGGTTTCATTGAGTGTCTTAATTTGTCTCTCTCTCTGTGCTCTCCAGAGAGTGAGTGCCTCTTGCCCACTTGGTTTCATTGAGTGTCTTAACTTGTCTCTCTCTCTGTGCTCTCCAGCCTGTGAGTGCCCCTTGCCCACTTGGCTTCATTTAGTGTTTTAACTTGTCTCTCTCTCTGTGCTCTCCAGAGAGTGAGTGCCTCTTGCCCACTTGGCTTCTCTTAGTGTGTTAACTTGTCTCTCCCTCTGTGCTCTCCAGATTGTGAGTGCCCCTTATACACTTGCTTTCTTTTAGTGTGTTAACTTGTCTCTTCCTTTATGCTCTTCAGATTGTAAGTGCCCTTTACCTATCTGGTTTCTATCAATTTTACCTCATTCTTCTCTCTGTTTGCCAGAGTGTAAGTCATCTTCTATTTTATTTTTTCATGTTCTTATCTTTTTCTTTCTCAGACATTGCTTTCAAAGCTATCATTATTTATAACTATGGTGCTGTCATGATTTGTATTCTCTTTGGTTATATTGATATACCTTTAGCCACCTTTCTCTATATCTAGTGAGAATACACATCATACAATGATTGGTATATTTTCACTATTTGCCTCTGAAATTTCTAACATCTAAAATAGTGGCAATTCTTATTCTGGAGCATGCCTGCCTCAACTATGCTTCATTATCTGTACCAACTCTTTCAGAGGCTTTAAATAAGGCATATTCTCAATATATAATTTCTAGTACTTACAATAATCTTATAAATCAGTTCTCTGCATCTTCTGAAAATTATTCTTCTACTCAATTTTTAGATTTTATCTTTGAAAATCATCTGAAATAAATATTTTGTCTTTTGATTTCTGCCTTTTTTCATATTTATATAAGTACAGTATCTTTTAGGTTTTCATAGTATAGATTTCCTCATTAAGTGTTACAAACATATTTGGTGTTATAGTGTATAATAGCTTCTAGAAAGAAAAGCTCATCATTAAATTAGGATACCTTTACTTTCAGTCCAGTCCACAATCCAGAGAATCCTCAATAACTAGCCATTTGCCTGTTGTGTCATCCTGATTCTCAGGTTGACCTGGTCTCAATGGGACCAGGCACAGCTGGTCTTTGCAGGGTGGTGATCATCCTAGAATTGGTGGATGTTGTCTGAAGTTAGTGTTTCTGGATACAATGCCTCCACAGAGTATTGTCTCTGAACTTGGGAAGGGTGTAGGTCATGTCAACATAAGTATCAGTACTACACAAGTGTATGATTACTTGTCTTGGTTTGTGACTTGTGAACCTGTATATCTTGTTCTGTTTTGTGTTTGGCATGTATTGCAGCATGTTCTTGTGGTATGCATAATATTGGATATACAATCCCTGTCAGTGTACATTGCATTATTACCAAACCATGTGGCCAGTGTATAGAATATGGCAAGAAGCTTTGATGGCTAGGTGCAGCCAGGAGTGGGATTCCAACACATGGCACTTCTTTTGGGAGACAATTGAAAATAATGGTTCAAAAGGCCAATGAAAGCCAGAACAAGAGTACAAGATACAGAGTGCCAAGCATATGTTCAAGAAATAGGTAAGAGTTGGAAAGCAAGGAGGGGAAGGGAATTGCATGTTGAAGCGCACATGCTCTCCTCCCAATTAGGATGGAAGTATCCCTTATTGGGATTATACCTACTTCTTATTTCCCTAGTCACTCCTTCACTATTTACAGAGATATGTAGTCACGTCACACCCTCCTTCATGTATATAAGGACTGCTGTTTTGCCCCATAATGACCAGTGTGGTTTTCTCCCACTTCGTAGTACACAGTAGTAGTCCTTAGCACAACTGGTGAGCCTGCTATGCGCACATTGTGCTGCTGACAGGTTATGGGCCCTGGTAGCCCCTCACCCTCTTGCTGCACTGAAAGGCTGCACTTGAGTGGTGTTGTTTTCCCTAGAGGAACGCCCCTGAGTGGGGATTGCCTAAAAGACCTATAGGTCGCTAGAAATAGTGATCACAAGGCATGGGAAAAAGTTTTGATGCATCTTATCGCTCAGAACAGGCTTCTACCAGTTGTGGCACTCCCTTATCTCCCAGAAAATATAATGGGAATAATGGAGATGCCACCCCATAGTTCTGGAAGCATTATTCCTCTTCTGGATTCACTCAGCATTTCATCATGCTGACTTGAGGTTCATTCATCCAGAACGCTTCCATTACAACTATGACCCAACAAAGCCAACCGCAAATTGCCATCCTTGATGGAGACAACTATGGTGAATGGGTGCCGAAGATGAAGGCCTTGTTCAGGTCCTTGGACCTGTGGCTCATCGTCTCTGGAACCTTCACCAGGCCAGGTTTCGCTGACCCTGCTGCTCCCACTGCTTTGGAGCGTCAGGAATGGGCAAAATGGGATACTGCTGATCAGCGTGCCCTGGGGCAAATTCAGCTCTGGGTGATGGGCGGCATCTGGGAACTCTTCTCCTTAACTGCTGCACAAGCAGAGCGAACATCCAGTCAGGTCTGGACCGCTTTGGAAGGAGAGTTTGGCGCCTTATCAGTGCTGAAAATTTTTGATTGTTGGAAGAAGGTTCAGAACTTCCACATCACGCCCAGATTGCCCCCAACTCTGCAGCTACAGAAGCTTGACAGCTTCTATCAGAAGTTGACTGATAACAGGATAGTTGTTGCCGACTTCTTGAAGGCAATGATGCTTCTAACCTGTTTGCCCGAGCCTCACGCTTCATTTATCATCCCACAGGTGTTTAATGTTGCCTTGGTCACCAACATCACTTATGAGGCAGCCAAATTGCAAATTAAACGCTTCTGGAATGTCCAGTTGGCAAAGCATGCAGGGAAGGTACCTGCCCAGATCGCCTCATCTTCCCAGGTAAACAAGATTAGTAATGTAAAGAGAGCTCCTAACTGCTCCCAGTCCTTTCATTCCCAGGGACAGTCCTTTCGTCCCCAGGGACAGCCTCATCAGCAGGGAGCGCCCCAAAAGGGCAGCACCCAGCACCGGAATAAGAAAAAGAACTTCCGAGGAGGCTGAGGTAAGGGAAAGGGTAAGAAGAAGCATGATACTGTCCACTTCATCAGTACCGCCTCTTGCGAGGCACCAACAGTCCACACCATTGCAACCATCTCTCCATTGGGCCTCTCACAGAGACTTGCAGTTGAGGAACCACCAGTCCCTCCCATTCGCTCAGAGGGACCGTATGATTCGCTCAACTGTGCATACAGTCTACTTGAGCGCCTTAACACCGTACCGACAACCAGGATGCTCCAGAGGGTAGAAGGACAGTTTATAACTGGAATACCTTCGATGATCCCTGAGGCAGAGATGGATTTGGATGATGATGAGTCTGATACCTCGTTAGGGACAGACATGGACTTCGAGATGTGCGAAGCATTGCAAGAGGCAGCTGACAAATGCTTCGAATGGGCACCACCTGAAACCCCCCTTTCCTATGCCTCTCCTGCGCCTGATACTCCTAGAGCTGCTTCACCAGCACCTAGGAAGGCTGTGAAGAAGGTCTGGAGATGCCAGGATTACCCTGAGCTCTCTAATGATGAGTGGTTAGGCATAACTGGTACGATTAGTGCTACCACTAGCAGCAAATCGCTCCGGGGTTGGAGTGCCCCTCCCACTAACTCTGCCACCACTCCGATTCTCATTACAGATGAGGAAGATGATGTGAGCCTCCCTGAAGGCTCTGGCCTCCCTGAAGGCTCTGGCCTCCCTGACACTGCAGTCAGAGGAGCATCATGCATCGAAGAGCTCATTGATTGGGGCTCTGATGATGCTATGGGACCGTACGTCCACAATAACCCTTTAAAGTGCGCCACTAACTCGCCACTGCCTTTAGTTCTGGCATGTGATCGCTTGAGTACTACGGACAGGGAGATTCTCTCCAAGTATGTTTGTACTTGTCCTACAGCTGCATGTAATTATTGTAGGGGCATCGCATTGAGCCCCAATTGGTTATTGGACTCGGGGGCTTCGGCCCACTTTACTCCCATGATTTCCGATCTTTTAACTTATGAGCCTCTCCCCTCACCAGGGAAGGTTGGCACAGCTGCGCATACCATTGAGGTAAAAGGGTATGGCACTTCGCTCATAAGCTTTAAGATCAATCACCAAGGGCAGTGTTTAACTAAGATCCTTAGGATCGAAGTTCACTATGTGCCACACCTTACAACAAGGATATTATCCCTTGGTGCTTTTCTGCAAGAAGGGATGTGCATTTATGGGAACGCTGCACAACTAAACCTTCTATTGCCTGGGATTAAAACCCCAGTGCTTCAGTGTCTACCATGATTTCCTGGTGACAACATGTACTGGCTTAAGACGGAGCAGGTGTTGGCACACACCATTCATACTGTCTACCAAGAAGACTATGACCTGATGCACAGGCGTCTTGGACACCCCTCTAAAGAGGTGCTCCGACACGCTCAGGATCACACCACTGGATTCCCATCCATTGTCTTCCCTGAGAGATCCCCCCTTTGTTCTGGATGTGCAAAGGGAAAGATGACTGAAAAGTCCTTCCCTCCATCCACTTCACGTGCATCCAAACCCCTGCAGAAGATCCACTCAGATATTAAGTCTTTCCCAATAGCGTCATACCACCACTATAAGTACTTCATAAGCTTTGTGGATGACCATTCATCATTTGCTTGGGTGACCTTTCTGCGCGAAAAATCATCTGCAATCGCTGCACTTCGTCACTTCCTAGCAATGATTGAAAACCAATACGGGAAGACTATAAAAGAATGGATGTCTGATGCAGGTGGAGAGTATAAAAGCAATGCCTTTATTGCTATACTCAAAGACAAAGGGATAAAGATCCTTCAGAGCACGCCTCATACACCACAACAGAATGGGCGTGCAGAGCGATTTAATTGCACAATAATGGATAAGGGGGAAGCCATGCGGCATGATGCATGCCTCCCTGATTCCTGGTGGGAATTTTCTGTACAACACACCATTCATATCTATAACCTGACTCCCACTGCTCGCCTTAAATGGCTGACACCTGGTGAAGTTATAAATGGACAGAAGCCAGACATCTCGCATCTGAGAGTCTTTGGCTGTGGTGCATATGTCTTCTTGACACCGTCTCAAAGGAAAGACAAGCTCTCCCCACACTCAGTACTTATGATGTACTTGGGGGTTGATGCTGGCATCAAAGGTCACCTCTTTATAAGAGCTGACAATCGCTTAGTCGGTGCGACTACTGCGATTTTTGATGAAGAACTCTTTCCCAAATGTAAGACAGTAAAGCAACGCTCCACCACTCGTGTTAGGGAGCCAGTCCATGAGCAACCCTCGACAGATGTGCCGAGTGAATTGCCTGGTCTTCCACCTAACCCTCCTACCTTTCCTTGGGACTTGCAATCTCATCCCTTCCCACCAGCACCTTCACCTCCTCAACCACCTGGACCATCTACTCCTAGACAGCCTAAAAAACCTCACCGGCAACAAGGATTGCCAACACCTCCTAGGAGTAAGATGCAGCCTGGACGACCATTGGGTGAACCTCCCAGTCCACTGCTGTTTGTCCCACCATTGCCTGGCCCAAGCAGCCAGCCCCAAGCATCGCAACAAAGAGGACCTCCTCTTCCTATGCGCTCCCCTGAGCGACCACCTCCTAGGAGATTACCCTCTCCCGATCCTGCTCCTAGGAGGTCTGCACGCTTGAAAAGACCCCCTCTATGACCTGGGAATGTATATGGGGAACAAAGGCACCCCACAGACATTTTGAGGGATACTAGTCATCAGAGGCGGGGGGGAACAATCGATCTCTCGGCACTCTACTCCGGAACCAGAGGCCAGAGTTCCTGGAGGCTTGGAATTTGATGAACCAGCCCCCCCCCCGCCTGCTACACCAGAAGACTTCAGTGAACTAGAATATGCAGATAACCCTGCAACTAGTTCCTCTGGTAGCGGTACTACAACTGACAACGATTCCCAGGAAGAAGTAGAAGGAGCTCTACCTACCATGGCGGAGGAAGGGGGAGCAAGGTTTCTGAATCATCTGCTCGCCAAAGCAGTAACCACAGATTCAGAAGTCCCAAATCTCTCGTCTATAAGAGAGTGGTCCTTTAAGGACATAATGCACATGCCTAGCGCACAACAAAAGGATTGGATAGATGCTTGCAAGCAGGAGCTTGACTCACTCCATGTGCGAGACGTCTATGATTTGGTGGATCCTCCGCATGGTTGGAGAATCATAAAAAACAGATGGGTCTTTGATCAGAAGACTGATGGTTGCAAAAGAGCCCACCTTGTGGCCAAAGGCTTTTCCCAGGTTGAAGGAGTGGACTACAGTGACATCTTCTTGCCGGTAGTGAGGTATGAATCGGCACGCCTCATGTTTGCACTAGCAGCAGTGCAAAAATGGCACATGAGAAGCGTAGATGTTCGCACTGCATTCCTCTATGGGGAGCTAGACAAGGAGCTCTACATGGAACAACCTGAAGGGTTTAAAAAGAAAGGCCAAGAGCGCAAGGTGATGCGACTAAAAAGAGCTATCTATGGTCTAAAACAAGCAGCACTCCAGTGGTGGAGAGCGCTGGATAGATCCATGGAAAAGCTAGGCTTCAGACGTTTGAAGTCTGACTCAGGACTCTTTGTAAAGTTCGCTGCAGGTGGAACCAGAATCATCGCCATTGTATATGTTGATGATATTATATTTCTGGGACCAGACTTGCGCGAAGTGAACATTGCCAAAGACCTCTTCAAGAGGCAATGGGAATGTTGAGATATGGGAGAAACAAAGGAGTTCCTATGGATGAAAATCCTTCGGAAAGGGCACATAGTGCTCCTACACCAAGAGGAATACCTTAGAAAGGTATTGGAGTGCTTTGGCATGAATAATGCAAAAGCAGCACCAACTCCTCTCCCATCTGGATACGTTCCAACCCCCAATACTGCTCCAGCTAATGACAAGCTGCGAAGCAAGTATCAGCAACTGATTGGCTCCCTCCTATATCTTATGATAGGGACCAGACCAGATATCGCCTTTGCAGTCACAAAGATGTCACAATTTGTGGCTAACCCAACTAAAGAGCATTATGACAAGGCTCTTTATATTTGTCGCTACCTAGTGGGTACTTCAAAGTACCAACTAGAGTATGGACGAGCTGCAACTGGCATAGAGGCGTTTGCTGATGCTGATTGGGGATCTGAACCTTCCAGTAGGCGTTCTACATCCGGATTTCTAGTAAAATTCGGAGGGGCAGCTGTCTCTTGGAATAGTAGAGCGCAGAAAACTGTTGCGCTCTCTTCCACTGAAGCAGAGTATATGTCTATGAGCAACGCCTCTAGACAATTGGTATGGATTAAATCTGTTATGAGAGAAATCGGATACTCTCTCCAGCCATTACCACTCTGCAGAGACAATCAAGGGGCTATCTTTAATGCCTCTAATCCTGTCCAAGAGAAATGCACTAAGCACATCGACATTCGCTTCCACTACATAAAGGATGTAGTGGAGCAGGGGGAGATAGCACTCTTCTATGTGCAATCCAATCAAAACCCTGCTGACATGTTCACAAAAAACCTTGTCAGAGATAAATTCCTGAGATGTAGGAGTCGTCTTGGACTAACCTTCTGGTAAGACTCCCTTCAATGTAAAAGGAATGCGGAACAGAGACTCTTTGTCTGTTCCCCATTCCTCTTACAAAGAAGGACCTCATGCGAAAGCAAGAGGTGGGTCTGCGAGGATAAGCCAGTTCCTTATTCATCCACCCCTCTATTTCACTACCGAGAATTAGCTACAATTTCTTGTATCCTTTGCTGCGCTTTGTCCAACCTCTTGATTACTCTAATCAGATGGGGTGGCATGACTCTAAACAGCCATACCACTGCATCCGATTAGAGCGCTCAAGATCTTGGTCAAAAAGCCCAGAAAAAGGGATACAAGAAATATAGCCACACAAATTCTCTTCTTGTCCCCCTCTACATCCTGGTTGTGAAAACAGGTGCGAATTCTACCATCTGGGGAGTGGAAGCGAAGTCCTCTCTGCCACTTTCCTGATGATAGAATATCACATGCTGACTTCCAAACCAGGGTATAGGGGAGAACAGGAAGAGAACTCTTTCTGTAGAGGGAACGATGTCTTAACCATCATTCCCTGTACAGAAATAGTGCAGTCGTGCAGCACATTGACTCTCCCACTAAAAGGAAGAAAAGCTTCCTTTTGGAGTGAGGTTGCGCTGAATTAATTTCTGCACTATCTAGCTTCAAAAGAAGCTTCTCTTCCCTTTGGCGGGAGGAGATCAAAGAGTTGCGTGACTATACTAACTAGAGTTACTTTTCTACAGTCTCTGCCACCTCCTTCTTATTCCCTGTCCCTGTACTGCCTCTAAAGGGCGAGAGAGAAAGTGTGGTTACCCACTTTCTCACCTGACCTCTAGAGGTAGTGTTGGGGAAGTTTGGTTTGTGCCTGAAACCACTTAGTGAAATGAAGGTAAAGAACTTATCCAATTGCTTAGCAAATTTAGGGACACTATCTCCAGATATAGGAGACCATAACCCTAACTTTTCTAAGCAATTGAATAAGATCTTTACCTTTATTTCACTAAGTGGTTTCAGGCACAAACCAAACTTCCCCAACACTATCTAGAGGCGTTAAAAGGATACAGATAAGAAGAAGGTTGTAGTGAGATGCTGTAGAAATAACCCCTTTGGCCTTTCCTCCATGCTCTCCTTCAGATTGGAGAGTGACAGACATTCACCGGCCTTTCACTCTTCAGTCTGAAGGGAGGTGATGTAAGAAAAGCCAATGGAAATATGCGCTTCTGCTTGGTTGCTCTTCAGATTTTGAAGTGGCAGACCTTCCAGTTCCTCCACATCTAAATCTGAAGGAGGACAAAGAAGATGCACATATCTCTAGTATAAGCTAAGACATCTCTTAGTGATCACTGCATGCAATAAGGGAGATTACAAGTGATGCATCATTAGAATGTTTTCTTATGAAGCATTACTTGCAACCCCCTTAGATGCCGCATGATCACTAGGACCCTTCATAGTGAGATGGGAAAGAATTGATCATTCAACCGTTCTATCCTTCCTTATCTCACTAAGAATGGCATTGCCTGAATACACTCCTCATGTAGGAATGTTTCGGCAAGGTGTCTAGCTGTAGCTAAGGAGTACTATCAGAACCTTTTCTGTTTCTTCTCCATCTCCAGATAACACGAGTTGGTTTTGGGAGATTTAATAATCCTACTACCAACTTGTGTCATCTGAGAGCAGTGAGAAGAGGCAGAAAAGAAAGTAACCTGCACTCTTTAATCTCTCTGAACTTTTTCTGCACAATCCAACAGGCAGAGTAATTGGGATGGGTGAAGAGACGATGACTCCTTTTACCTATCTCAACTACTCAGGTTGTTGGCTTGGCAGTAGAAGCTCAGAAGGGGATAGAGAGCGCAAAATACTGTCGGAATGTCAACAGGATTGAACTGTTCCATGGTGCGACACTCATCAAGGAAAAGTATGCAACTGGGATAGGTGGAGAGAATCCCTCCCTACCTGCCTCAGTCGCATTTTCTGGATGGGTATTGCAGCATAGACTTGTCTCCCAACCTCTCTCCCAAAATTGGAGAGATTGAACAGTGCTGAATAGTCTTCTCACAATGTTTGAGGAGATACAGCACGACACGACAAGACAGTACAGCATGAGATACTTCTCAGCTACCTTGTCCAGAATAATATCATGCACAACTTACCTGTGTGCACTGTGGTACACTAGGTAAGGGGGAGTGTTGAAGCGCACATGCTCTCCTCCCAATTAGGATGGAAGTATCCCTTATTGGGATTATACCTACTTCTTATTTCCCTAGTCACTCCTTCACTATTTACGGAGATATGTAGTCACGTCACACCCTCCTTCATGTATATAAGGACTGCTGTTTTGCCCCATAATGACCAGTATGGTTTTCTCCCACTTCGTAGTACACAGTAGTAGTCCTTAGCACAACTGGTGAGCCTGCTATGCACACATTGTGCTGCTGACATTGCAGATTGGCACTGATCCCTAAATAAACAAACTGGATCCAATCTCTGTCTGCTTTCTGCCTGCCTCCACTTGAGAAGGGCCTTGTAGAAACTTATGAGCTAAAATATGGTCCTTGTTTGGATGGAGAAAATATAAAGATTGCAAAGGAGCATACCTGCTGAGGGAAGTTTTCCACACAAATTCTCATGTTTTCTTTGCATGCTGTCTCTTTACCTTTCCTACAAAATGATGTCCACACTATCAGAAATCATGGATACAGAAGGGAAAACAAGCATACAATCTAAAATGAATGAACATAGATCCCCCTCTTCCATCTTCTCAAGGTATCGGGCTATTGTTTCCACATGTCATTCCACCACCCACTCATTAATAGCACTGTGTTCAAGGACTTCTACAATCTGATTGGTTCTGTTTGAAAACCATACCATCATGCAACTGGCCTGTGAGTGGAGATTGTGATGCAGTTGTTATGCTCTGTTGTTGGCACAAAAAAAGTGAGTGAGAGTGGTGGAGAACAAATATACCCACTTGAAGACAAACCATCTTGTTTGTTGTATTCCCTGGCTATGAGTTCTATCGACACCTCCATGTCTTCATCCAAAATGTCATATCTCTGTGAGACGTCCTCGAGATATTCCAGGTTATCGGGCCTGAGGGAATGACTGTATTTGCAGAAATTTGAAAGAGGAGACCGAGAGAGGAGTGCGTTGTGAAATGAAGGCCACTTTTGGGCGCCGTACTCTGTTGATGAGTTGCTGTCTGATTGGCGATTTCAAGCAACAATGAGTGGACGGGGCTCAGTAATACAGCACAGTCCGTCACAAAGATTTACAATCTTGCACGTGTCGCGATGTGACTTGTTTGTTCTCGCCAGAGTTTCGGACCCACGATACCTACTCACGACCAACATCCCAACTGCCACACATTCGCCACATGACATACAACTTGAGCTTGGCGCACGAGTGGCGAGTCTAGTCTAGCTATAGACAGCAGACGAGTGAACACGTTGGTCCCTTACCAGCTGTGACAACTCCGGTTCAATGATGCCGTCGAGGTCCTCGATTTCGCACTTTCAAATGTATTAAGCCACTCCAGAGAGCAGGAACCGGCTCTCAGGCGCGATCCAACAGCTGTTTCGTTGATTTCAGCTAGAGCACGAGTCATTGAATAGGCGTCGGTGGCAGGAGAACGAATAGAGGTGACAGCGATTGCCGTCAAAAGGTGCTCCCTGTCCCTGTTTGGGATGAACGGCACAAAGTGCTCATTTCTGAGGATCATTTGTTTGATGATGTTCAGACGGTCTCGGACAGCCAGTATTTGCGATTCGGCCGCGCCTAACGCCGATGGGGGGAATGACCTCCTCGGAGAAAAATGTCGGCTACGCGGGTAATTGTTGCATTGATTATAATTTCTCTTACTTCTCGAAACACCCTCGTTCGGGAGACCAATGCCATAGTGGCATCTCAAACGCGCTCACAAAGTGAAAGTGATGCTCGGGATCCAGGTATGCGTCCTCTTTCCGAGTTCGTTGATCCCCAGAGGCCTGTAAAGTCTGGTAGACCCTGTTTAGGATCTCTATCGAGACCTTCATGGCAGCATCTTGGCGAGAAAAAAGTGAGCGTGAGCGGCGGAGGTCAGATTTGCCCAGACGAACCATCTTGTTGTATTCCTTGGTTATGAGCTCTATCGACATCCCCACGTCCTCATTCGATATGTCGTGATTCTGTAGACGTCCTCGGGATATGCCAGCTCATCGGGCCCGAGGGAATGACTGTATTTGCGGAAAACCTGAAAGAGGAGAGAGGAGTGCATTGAGGAATGAAGGTCATTCTTGGGCGCCGACTCTGATGATGAGTTGTTGCCCCCGACAGTAGCATTTTTGTGTGATTGATTTTGAGAAGACAATGAGGCTCAGGTCCAGGCTAGCCTAAGTAACGGTACAAAACTACAGTAGTACTGTAGGTGATCCAATCTATGTCCCACGCGTCGCGACGCGTTATTTGGCGATTTGTTTGTTCTCGCTGGAGTTTCGGACTCAAGATACGGTCACATGACATGACCCCGACCAACCTTGGCCTACGAGTGGCGCGTCTGGTCCAGGGAAACCTCGTTGTTTCACGACCATATGAATCTGGTACAAGCGGACTCATCAAAGTGACACTTTGATAAAGTCTGATGAGATGCCTCAATCTCCTGCGCTAGGCGTCAGAAATCGTCCGTAACCACTATCTCTTGACGAGGCTGCGTCATATTCACGCTTGTACAAAAAAAATCCCATCAATCATCCCCTCTCTGAGGTCTAGCGCTATGACCACGTCCTTCCCGACCTCTACCCTTCAGGCTTTTAGGCCTTCAGGACCTGATGGAGATCTTACGGATTGTAATTGCACCACAATGTCTTCTCCAAGACTTCAACAAGCTCAAGGTCATTCCCGACACCCGATAGTTTCCCGACGCATTGTTGATCGCCGCTTAGCCTCTGTCGTTTTCTTTTGTCGTTGCCTGGTGAACCAATGGAAACTCAGACATTATTCACGAGTGGCGAAGATTTTCTAAAAACACTTTTCCATATCTTCTGTCGCCTCCCGGTGGTTATTGATAAAGAGAACAAGTAAGCGCAAGGCGGCAACCTGCTGACTTCTGACAAACTATGGCCTATTTTTTAGACGGGACCACCTCAGCTGGCAATTTCAAAGAACACGATGACCGGGTGTGAAGAAAAAGATATATGTACCCTCATTAACGTCCATTCCCTCATCTGACGTGGTAGCTCAACAGGTCTACGATTAAGTCGTCAATAGTTGGCTGATCCGAGTTAGCCGTAAGATGCGAAACACGTATTTCCAATTAGGACCGGCCGAGTTGCCAATCTTGGTTCCGATTTCTGGATAATGTTCAGCACAGTACTAAGGAGCTTACCGTTGGACCAAACAGAAGGTTTAGGAACACCCTTCCTCGTGAGTCCAGGAAAAGTGTGTATGATATTCGGAATACACGCCTGGAAAGGGCGTATGCCTCACAGAGGCATGTGGTCCACCCCCTGTGGTGCCTATCGTGATCCGTCCTCAAACGGGGTTAAGCTCTATATGTTGCGCCGCCATTGGCAGGCCAATGACTGGAGGTCACAGCTCACACCTTGAAGTAGATGTGAGTATGCGGTGGTTAGTGGATGATGATGGCTACTCGCACAGGGAGGGGCCGAGGGGACAAGGGAGAGAACGCTCGAAAACCGCTTCCTCGTGGGCCCGGGATGAGTAGGTGGGAAATTCAACTTCGGAATACGCGCCCGAAGATGGCACATACCCCATGGCCAACCCTCTACATATTATGGTTTGTATCTCATCCGGCAGAGTTGGCCTTACTGCTTACATGCTGTGCCGTCATTGGTGGGCAAATGATTGTGACAACATATGTAGATGTGTATACGTGGTGGCCGATGGGTATTGATGGCCGTTTGAATAGAGAGGACAAAGGAGGGAAGGTTCGAAAAACCCTTCCTTGAAGGACGGGGATCAGTGTGTGATATTCGGAATACGCGCCTCAAGGGCCCGGGTGGACTTGATCTCGTCTACCCACTGCCGACCGTCGATCATGATCTGTCCCATCTCAGCAAGCGAGTGATGGTTAGTGGGTAATGGTAGCTAGTCTAACATGGAAGACTCGAAGGGTGGTGATCGTAACGGTCGATGGCAGTCTTGGCAGAGGATAACAGTGACGGGATCGGGGAGGAGAGCCAGCTACTAGCCCCGGATTCACTTGATTACAGTACTACAGTAGGTCCTGTGGTACGTAGCAAACTACCCTCCTGGTGGTCCCTGACTGACAAATATTGTACTTTGAAAAATGGCTGGCAATTTATATCAGTCAAATTTCTCTTACTGGGTCATGATTATGCCTCGTTGCCTTTTCCCCTTAAAACAATACACCCCGCATAGACCCTTGTGAAGGCTTGGCTTTGACAACTGTTGGACAATGCCGGGCTCAAGCCTGAGTCTGAGCGAAATAGTGTGACTCGACTCGGATGCTTTTCTGTTCTCGGATGAGGCAGGAATATAGTGTCTATCGGCCGGGCAGGCTTTCAATCCAAATCAGAAGTTTGGTATCCCCATGTAGTGCAGGCTTGTCTCTGCATGGAGTATTTGTTTGGTTCACATGTCCATACCATTGGCCCGAACATCGGTTGAGGCCCCTCAGTCGGACCCATTTGCAACAGCGCTCATCTGTCATCGAATATGAGTGTTCAATTCAATGTGCGGTAACTTGAGGCTATGGCTAATTACATGATGACAAACGAAGCGGAGAACCGACACTACTCCAACACCGGCTTCGGTGCTGCAGCGACGCCGAAGCCGCCTCCGTGGCGAGGATTTGTATTGTGCTCCCGAATTGCGCTTGTCTAGGCCCATGACGCACTACGCTCGCTCACTCTAGTCAAGTCTGCTCGTCTATTTGGCAGTTCTCATGCATACCTAGGTTACTATGCGACACTTGATGGCCAAGCTTTTGCGGATCATGGCACGTAGGTCACGGTAGGTGTCCGGGTCCCAGACTCCCAGTCAGGCTAAGCACCAAGTCTCGGTGAACTCGTCCCCGCTTACCTCGTAAGTAAGTCGTAAGTGTTCAGTTGTCCTTCCTACTGTGACTTAGCCGGCAGCACATCCTCCTTTGCTTGGTGCACATCAAACCTGCGTCCAATGGCACGATCACGACATGACGCGCGAGGCTGTTCGATAACATCGAGCTCTCCTGGCACAGATCGTGATCTTCGTCAATCTTCATATCCTCTCCTTTAACCAATACGTGGCTGTTCTCATGTCATCTGCCAGTGAGTTGATAATGCATCACCGTCCACCCCATACTCCTTGCCTTTCGTAGTCCCACGTCACAGCTGAGATGGAAATGAACCCCGTTTGGTGAAAGAACGCTATCTTCAGTCATCTTTGAGACATAAAAGGGTCAGTTTCTCAATGAGTTCTACACCATCCGTTCATTTTCTTCCCAAATTCTTGCGTACAGCCGTCTTGACATCGATCATGAATCCTGGAACAGGCTGGAAGGTCTTTACCTCGTTCCGCTCCA
>QFEY01001264.1:0-12953 GCA_003316435.1 Russula virescens
AGGAGCTCCAGACCGCTGCGCAGTCTTCTGCTCTCGAGAAAAGCTATGAGCTTCCCGATGGTCAGGTCATCACGATTGGTAATGAGCGGTAAGCAATCTGGTTCCTTTTCTGTGAACTCTAGCCTCATTCCACCTAGATTCCGCGCGCCAGAGGCTCTCTTCCAGCCAGCATTCCTTGGTCTCGAGGCTGATGGAATTCATGAGACTGCGTACACCAACCTCCTCTCTCACTTACCTCACGTTCTAATAATATTTTTTCAAAGGTATAAATCTATCTGCAGATGCGACCTCGACATCCGGCGCGACTTGTATAAATACGTGGTTCTCTCTGGCGGCACGACCATGTTTCCTGGTATCGCCGACCGTATGCAAAAGGAGCTTACGGCCCTCTCCCCCGCAAGCATGAAGGTCAAGATCGTCGCGCCTCCCGAACGCAAATACTCTGTCTGGATTGGTGGCTCCATCCTCGCATCGCTCAGCACGTTCCAGAACCTCTGGTGTTCAAAGCAAGAGTATGACGAGTCCGGCCCTGGCATTGTACATCGCAGTACGTACGTTTCCTGCCTCATCTTTGAATGTCTTATGTCCCTGTTATAGAGTGCTTCTAAGCTGGATTGCGTGCTCCCTCATTGTGGCAGGAGTATATTTGGAGTGTATTTCTATGAGCTCTGTAAACGTTTCCATACCCATACGGGCCATACCTAGGAGGTTTATTCTGCTTGGCAGTTCAATTTAATCAAGGTATAGCCAATCGATAGAATCTGAGAAGTACTCGTTATCGTAACCACCTTGCGTCCTTGAGGTCATGTGTTAGAGCGGTGGTTTCATATATTTGGACTACAGTATTCGACCGCAATACAATATCGCGAGTCTCAGGCTCATGTGATACTGTAGCGGGTTTGTTCACGTAAGGCGTTGTTGGCGGACCGCAGCGCCGGGAGAACATGATTCAGGTGATCAGGGACCTTCTCAGCATTCGTTATCCACCTCCATGATGGCTTTCCCAGTTATCCTGCACCGTAAGTTACCCGCACTCTGTACTCAACTGCCCTCATGACACCTGCATTGGAGTCTTTCCCTGCCATCCCTTCAACCAGCATTGGTAAGCAATCCATGTGATCTTGGTGTCAAAATGGAATGGTGTGCTCACCAAGGCTGAAATGTTGGCAAAGAAAGACCCCAATCCTATTATATGTTACACTTGTTCTAACACGTTGTGATATCAATTTTTTTTTGGCACACCACTTGCAAGGCAGCAGCATCAGTGATCGACGCCGACAGTGACGAACACCACGATATATGCCACGATCCCGAGGTGCCGTTTCCTCCTCGACCTTTCGTTCGCTGGTGTTGGTCATCCCTACGTGGCCACCATTCTCGCCCACTTAGTTCCTCGACTCATATTGGCCAATAATGATTCAAGAGTGCCTTTTTTATTCGAAGTCGTGTGATTTAAACTCGTTCCGTGATACGTCTTCGGTTCATTTCGTTCTCCATGTTTTGTCCACCTGCGGCTGACCCAAGATTAGGGCATTTAATTTTAATCGCTAGCCTTTGAGGCCCCATGAGATTTTGTAGGTGCTTGCAGTTCTAATTTGCAAAGTAAGGGACACGATGGGGAGTGTCTTATACAGTTATACTAATCGGTCACGAAGCCCAACCTTGCCGCACATTGCGCGGCAGTGACTCCCCATACAAGCACCCCTTCCGATGTGACGTTGAAAGCCATCTAGTTATATTCGAGTACCCTACTTGCCGCACATGTATCTTACAGACCGTAACAGACTACAAATGAAACCGCATAACCAAAGCAAACAGAGTCTCGTACAGGAGGCGCTAGCCGTTCACTCATATGATACCACGAGTACTAGACACGTCATTCCTAAGTTAGTCAAATGACATCCGAAGGTACATCGCTGTCTCTGGAAAGGTCAAATGTAAAGTTCCAGGTACGGTTTTCTGAGCCATCCACTGCCCCCATCCGCATTGCCCCTGGACGCTGATCACGTTGAACCGTGTCGGGGAGGGGGGCTGACTTCAGATAGGATATTTGTGCTTCAGATTTGGCAAGGAGTTGTGGAGGGGTGAAGGCGAAGTGTAAAATATGGGGTTGGATAATTAGGAACAAGAGTACATTGATGGCGCCAGAGAGGTTGAGGGTAGTTTGACCAAAAAGCATGGCTGCAGACGGTATGTCTTTGTGGCTATACCGCAACCAACATGCAACAGAGAGGGGGATGATAACGAGAGAATATGCAAGTGGGTACCTAGAAGAGATTGTCACAATAAACACTTCACAAGAGAATGAAGAGGTAGTTGTCTTAGCTCACAGAAGCATTCCTAGGCTAGCACACCGTTCTGCATATGTCACCCTCTGGTCAGGGTGGGCCAAGCGGAACTTGTACCACTTTTTGCCAATCGACAAGTGACCCTCCACCCATAAATAAAGTGGGATACATATCACCACCGAAGCAAATAATGCCATCCACATCCAGATATACTCCCCAGCTAGGCGTTGCCCTTCAAATCGAGGGCTGATCCAACACCAATACTATGCCGACAGTATCCTTCGTAAAGAAAAGACATGAAAGGACAATGGCCAAATAACTCACGGGTGAAGGCGCCTCGTAATTCTCGTGGGTTGCATTGCCAATGCCAACCCAGAGCAAGATGTATGCCCACGCAAGACCAACGAGGCCGAAAGCAATGTCGCGTGCTTTAGAGCCTTCAATCCCTATCCCCCACAGTGCTCCGATGAACATATGGAGAACGAGTATCTAACAAGGAGTGTGGCGATATGTTTCAAGCTCGGAGGAAGTCACAACATGAGAGGGGGGGAGACCGCAACATACAAGTGTGATCAATGCTGTGCCAAGTGCACCTATTTGCTTGATGATACCTTGTGCTGAACAATAGGGACCCAATCGGACTTGCCCGTCGTGAGCCCATCGGACATTAAGGATACCGCCTATGGCATGAATGATATCAAACTTAAAAATGGAGAGCTGTCGCAAGATCAGTATCATATCAGGTGGACCTGGAGGGGTGGGAACTGTAATTATAAACATTTTTTTTTTTTTTTTAAATCCATTATCGTCCGCTTCAGGGTGCAGTACCCTATGTAGGACTTCAGAGATACATGTCTTACTGCTACTTATGTGCAAATGGAATGCATTGTACTACTACTGTTCTGATGTGTGGTCAACTCCCAAAGAATTTGTCTTTCATAGTGCTATGTCTGCTGCAGGGGGTGGGTGTGCATGACATTGGCACAGCTAAGTTGCCGACGGAATAGTGGCGGTAATGCTAGAGGGAAGAACAGGGCATTAGCATTGACAACTCGTTTGACGCTCATTTCCTCAGAGCTTTGCCTTTGACGTTGCGGGGAGGATTGGGTGGACAGCATGGGGTGACTGATTGCATCTTGTTGTTTGGGTCAGTGCCATAGACTTGGTCCTTGAGGCCTGGAATGAGCATGCTGGGGGGTAAGAGTCTGCAAATGGGTGGTGGTTGTGTGAGTTGATTGTCGATGTCCTCTTCGTCGCTGGCATTGCTGCCTTGGTCATGCTGGTCAGCTTGCAATTTGGCTTTGTCTTTGTTGATGGGTTGGCAGTGCTTCCACTTTCTGACTGAGGCTCGGTTACCAAATGCAAATACATACCTTTCAGCCAGCAACGCCTTCAGTTTGCTGCCGTCAGAATCCTTGAAGGCCACTGAGAGGGAGGATACAGTGCCTGGGTTGTAGGAGGAGGGTGGGCGGACCCAACTGGGTTTCTACATTACTGTGAGGGAGGCATAGGAGGGGTTTACAGCTAGTAGTAGTGTTGGGGAAGTTTGGTTTGTGCCTGAAACCACTTAGTGAAATGAAGGTAAAGATCTTATCCAATCACTTAGCAAATTTAGGGACACTATCTCCAGATATAGGAGACCATAATCCTAAATTTGCTAAGCAATTGAAGTAGATCTTTACCTTCATTTCACTAAGTGGTTTCAGGCACAAACCAAACTTCCCCAACACTAGCTAGTAGTGCCACATGGCACTCCTCAGGGTCGTATGGGGCCCTGTTGTCAGATGCACCAGTAGGTATACCGTTGATGGAGATCTTGGACCACTTGGTGTTGGCCCTAGGTTGTTGGATGTGTTTGGAAAGAGGTAGCTTAAAGACATGGGAGATAATTGCACTGATGTGTGGTGCAGCAAGTTGGAGGGAGGCTGGGGTTGTTACGACTTGATACGGTATTGGCCTATGAAAACCTTTTTTCCTTCTCTGTTCTATACTTACTAATACGCTTACGAACATACTTACTAATTGGAGTCCCACGTGACTCAGAAAAGGCCGTGACTCTTCACACGCCTTGGGGCTATGCCCCGTGACTCAGACTCTGACGGAGTCGAATGAGTCAGACTCATACGTTTCACCTACGTTTCACTTCGATCTGACTCACTTTAGTATCATATGTACCATAACGGGTTATCCCAAAAGGGGAGCCTCTGTACTATATAAAGTCGCGCCGTAGAGTACCTTGTACCCCAAGCTCGACTTGGTTACTTTCCCGAATCAAACCTGATCATCTTCACAGTGCAGGTGAAGGAGGCGTACCTTTCCTTCTCCTACACTACGCTCTAGAGTATTAAAGGCCCTTCCTTGCGGAGTACCCTTTAATACTAGTCTTGCTTCAACTCTATCAGTCTTAGGCCACTGTCGAAGGCCTACTCCTTTCTATAAGTCTTAGTAGCACTTGCGAGCTACTACCGAACGAACTTGTTCGTATCATACTCACAAGTCACACGTGCTGAGCCTAGATACCAAGGGTTAAGCCCGGATCTCAGAGACGTATCATTACCTCGGGTAGAACGTCCCTCGTGCTAGCAGGATCTCCACACATTCCCTCTTAGGTCAAGTCGACCCTTAACGCCCTCGGGAGCGTTACACAAGTTGAGCTTTTCTACACCCACCGTGGAGATCGATACCGAACCTCAACTTGGCAAAAGGCCAAGGACCACGACCACAAGTGCGATAGACGAAGTCGCAGTAGAAACCATCAGTGTTTCAGAAGCCCTCTTATCCTACATTCAACCCCGACACACCGACAATCTCCCCCTCCACATACTACGCAACGAAGAGGTCCTCTCAAAAGACCCCCAACTTACCGGAGCCTTTTGGAGAAACGCAGAAACTTCAAGTGAAACGGGATACTACGCAGTCCTCAAAACAGGACCAGCACCAACCGACTACAGAGAAGGACAAGTAGAATTCATCCGAGTGGGAGACTCGTACAACTGGTACAGACTAATCCAGAAACAAGACCGGTGGGCAACCTTTCAAAAGAGAAAGCTCAGGCCAGACACCCACGGACTAGGAAAAATAAGCACCTACGTCCCAGAACTGATCAAAAGACATCGATCAGACGAACGAAGTTCGCTACCTCCAACTAGGACTAGGAACACCCCCGTAACAACCCCACCTCACATAGAAACTGAGGAGGAAACCGAACTGGAATATACGGACGCCCCAGTAGAACAAAGAACCGAAGAATTCCTATCAGGAGGTCTTCACCACATCGTATCCCTAGCAGGAGAACAACCCTTAGGACGCGACAGCCCCCAACCAGAAATACTACTACAAGTAGCAACAGCAGCCGAACAAGGTTACCAATTCAGCCTTACCGAACAACCCGCGTCCATTAGGATGACTAGTATCCACAAAGCAGCCACCGGAGGAGGTGGAGGTGGAGGAGGAGGAGGAGGATCCGGAAATACGGGGAACACCAACAGCACCGGCACGAACGGTGGTTTGTACGGAACCCCGCCTTCAATCTTTACTGGAGACTACTCAAAAGCCGAGACATTCCTCACCGAATTCAAGAAATGGCGCGCGGTCAACCTGGACAAGGCGGTCATGAAAAACCCTTATACGAGGGTAGCCCTGATCTTGACATACATCAAAGGACCAGATGTCGAAGACTGGGCTAACAACGAACTCGAGCTGCTTGATAATAACTTAGCTTTGGGAAGGCTAGACACAGACGAAAGACACTGGACGACCTTCGAAAAACACTTCAAAGATACCTTCAAGTTTAGAACGAAGGTCACATTGGCCCTTAGCCAGGTCAAAACTCTGAAACAGGACAAAATGCCTGGAAAAAGCATCGAAATTTACAATGCAACCTTCGATCGATTGCTCAAGGAAGCCGGATTCAACAGAACCGACAATGGGAGCAGAGAAATGTACAAAGACGGCCTCATTGGAGGACTAAAAGCAGCAATCATCCGCAGACCCAATAAACCAACCACTCTCAGCGAATGGCAAGAAGCGGCCCTCGAGGAACAACTAACCTTCATCGAAGTCCAAGAAGCATTGGGAAGAAGCACCCAACTACAGATGAAAGAACGACTCCTCCAGAATTTACGAAAAGGAGGACAAAAGAAACCTCAAAGACATCCGGATGCCATGGATGTCGATGCAATGGAAACTAAAAGAAGTTTTCAAAACAATTCGCAAAATAGCCCAGACCGAGAAGCTAGGCAAAAGGCAGCGAGGCTACTGGGATTATGCTTCTACTGCGAAAAGAAGGGACACATCGGGAAAAATTGTCCCGATAAACCAAAAAGGGACTCGAACATTCAGAATACCGGGAACTGGAAAAAGAAACCATTTCAGACACCTCGCCAAGTCAGAAAAACCGAGACCATAGATGACAACCCGGGCGAACCAGGCGAACAAGGAGAGCGAGTCCTCCTAACAAAGGAAAACTTCAAAGAAATGATGCTAGGACTAGACGAAGAAGACCGTGCGTCCGTAGTCGATTCTATCCTGGATTTTTAGATGGGCCCAAACTAACCGCCATGGTGCGGGCCCTACGGATACGTACTGAATATGTCACTAGAAAAAGGGCTGTAATAATGCCATTTGAGTTTCATTCGTACGACGGAAAGGCGGAAACCGAAGCTCTCATCGACAGTGGAGCAACGGGAAACTTCATCGACTACAGATGGGTCATCCAACATCGCCTGGGAACAAAACTCCTAGAACAACCCATCCCGGTACATAACGTTGATGGGACAACAAACAAAGCCGGAATGATCCGAAGATACACGGACGTCACCATGACAAGAGGAGGACAACAAGAAAGAATCCGATTCCTCATCACTAATCTAGGCAGGGATCGAATGATCTTCGGGTACCCCTGGCTAGCCAAATTTAACCCAAATATTGACTGGAAATTGGCCAAAGTAATAGGACCAAAAACGAAAATGTTCACCTTACGAACGACAAAAGACGCAATACATTATCTCAAACGAACTACCATCGAAACCACAGAAGAAGAGGAAGAATTCCTCCATCATGTTGACAAAGTTATGGACATATCGTACGAGGAGACTCAGGAAATTCGAAACGAACTATCAGACCATCCGGCACAAATGGCGAGGAAAGTGTCAATCGCACAACAAATGGCACAAGAATACCAGAAGGAACATAAGGAGACCACAGACCAAGACGTCCCGGAAGAATACCAGAAACACCAAAAGGTATTCTCAGAAGGAGAAGCCCAACGATTCCCACCACCAAGAGAGTTCGACCATAAAATACGACTCAAACAAGGGGCCCCCGACGTGATCAACTGCAAAACCTACCCTGCATCGGTGCAATCCCAGAAAGCCCAAGACGAATATATCGATAAAAACTTGGCGCGAGGATTTATACAACCCTCCGAATCGTCGTACGGCTTCCCCACCTTCACGATCCCAAAAAAGGACGGACGGTCTCGATTTATCGTCGACTACAGGCAACTAAACAAATGGACAGAGGTCGATGTCACCCCACTACCAAGAATCTCAACAATCATCCAGGAACTAGGTGACAATACTCTATTTACAAAATTCGACGTACGAGAGGGATACCACAATATCCAAATCGTACCAGAAGACAGGTGGAAAACAGCGTTTAAGACCTACAGGGGACTCTTCGAATTCTGCGTCATGTCTTTCGGTCTTTGTAACGCACCAGCCACCTTCTCGAGGTTCATCGCCTATGTAATCGACCCTCTGCGTAAGAAATACCCCCAAAACTTCAAGCACTACATGGACGACCTCATAGTGGCCACGAAAGACCACGAAAAGGACCTACATCGCCAAATCGTCCACGAACTCCTCGACCTCCTCGAACAATACTCTCTGTTCTTGGAACCGACGAAATGCGTCTTCGAACAACCGGAAGTAGATTTCCTAGGAGTTCACCTTGGAGGAGGTGTCATCTCGATCGACCCGACAAAAATCGCAGGGATTAAAGAATGGCCCGAAACATGCAAAACAGTCAAAGAAGTCCGAAGCACCCTAGGAGTTCTAGGATTTCAAAGACCGTTTATTCCCGGATTCGCCGACATAGCCAAACCATTGACAAACTTGTTGAAAAAGGGGAACACCTTCTCATGGAATGAAGACTGCACGCGAGCAATACAGAAATTAAAAGCGATAGTAACGTCGGAACCGGTGTTACTACCACCTGACCAAGATAAACAGTTTATCTTGGAGGTCGACGCCTCACAATACGCCACTGGGGCGATATTATACCAAGCAGTGGAACAACAAGACAGACGAGGACGAGCCATGCTCCGTCCCGTGGGGTACCACTCCCAAACATTCAGCGCAGTCGAGCAGCGCTACCCCATTTACGACAGGGAATATCTAGCGATCCTTCGAGGACTACGGAACTGGGATTATCTCCTAAAGGGGACGATACATCCAGTACTTGTGTTGTCCGATCACAAGAACCTCGAATATCACACCGAGCCTCGACGCTTAGGGGATCGCATCGCCAGGTGGAACAACGAACGACAAGACTACAACGTAAAGATAGTCTACAAACCTGGGTCAACAAACCGAGCGGACGCCCTATCAAGACGACTGGATTATGCTCCAGACGCGAGCAACGATGACCCCGTGGTGGCCTTGCCCCAAGACCTCTTTGTCCAACCCAATGTCCCAATGGTCGAAGTCACTCGACCACATCGTCTGCGACAATTGGAAGGCGACGATGCCGATCTGTTCGACTGGGCCTGCGAAATAGGCATCGAATGGGAGGCCAAGCGACATAAAGCTCGCCTATGCCCCGATATGACAGCTCTCAATGAGCTCAAAGAATACGAACAACTAAGTATTCAACACATGGAACAAGTACGGGTCTTCACTGAAGAAGATAGCATTCTTACTTCGGATACCGAAACTAGCGTCATGGCCCTACAACACGACCCAGAACACGCCCACGACCTAGATACCTGGGCAAAGGCCCACAGACTTTACCAAAAGAATAGCCTCTGGTGGCACGACGATGCCCTCGTTGTTGTGGCAAACAACGACCTTAGGAGGGGGGTACTCCGCCTATTTCACGATTCCACTACGGCTGGACACCCTGGATACTCAAAAACGTACAACCTAGTCAAGGAGTACTACTGGTGGCCAGGACTACAACAGTTCGTAACAGACTACATCAAGGGATGTGCAACATGCCAAATGTCAAAAGTAAACACGCACCCCAACAAACCAGGCATATCCCCTATCACAGCAGAGACCGGAGCCCTACCATTCGAAACGATCGCAATGGACTTCATCGTGAAATTACCGGAAAGCGAAGGATACGACAGCATCCTCACGATAACAGACCACAACTGCACCAAGGCAGCAATTTTTATACCCTGTAACGAAACAGTGGATACAGTGGAAGTGGCAAAACTCTACGCAATACACGTATTCCCACACTATGGAATACCCAAGAAAATCATCTCGGACAGGGACCCACGATTTACCTCACAATTCGCAAAAGAACTATGCTCCCTACTGGGAATCAAACAGAACATTTCGACCGCCTACCACCCACAGACAGACGGACAGAGCGAAAGAACAAACCAATCACTCGAACAATACCTGCGAATGTATTGCAGCAACAGACAAGACGACTGGGCCACGTGGTTACCAATGGCCCAATATACAAGAAACTCGTGGCCAAATACGACAACCAAACTAGCCCCCTACGACTTATTAGTCGGATTTATCCCACGGGCACATCAGCCAGATAGGCTACCAAAGATACCCGGGATAACCGAGAGAATGACAAAACTACAATCGGCAAGGAAAGAAGCCGAAAAGGCGATGAAAGACGCCCAAGATAAGCTAGTCACAAAGACCAAAAAAGGATATTCGCCTTATAAGGTGGATGACCGAGTTTGGCTGGAAGGAACAAATCTAAACCTCCCATACGGAACAAAGAAACTGGCGCCGAAGCGATACGGCCCCTTCAAAATACTAGAACAAATCGGGACCACCTCCTACAAACTGGAAATCCCCATGCGATGGAAAGTCCACCCAGTATTCCACGCATCCTTGTTAACTCCATACAAAGAGACGGAACAACACGGACAAAACTTCCTAGAACCGCCCCCGGATATCCTAGACGGCGAACCCGAGTGGGAAGTGGAACAGATTATCAAGCACCGAACCTATCGGAAACAAAAACAATACCTAATCCGATGGAAGGGCTATGCGCCAGCACATGACTCATGGGAGTATGAGTCAGACGTGCATGCCCCTGAATTAGTAAAACAGTACTTGAAAGCACAGTTAACGCCACCATCAAAGCGCAGCACCGGAGCCAAGAAACGCCGAACCAATAGCGAAGAGACCGCAGAACTAACAATAGGTTCAAGCGGAGATCCAACTGAAGGGGAAACGAGTATAAGAACCCTCCGACTTCGACTGAAAGACAGCATCACCTTCCATCCCAACTACCCACTACACTCAGATTCCTCCCATTCACCTCCCATGTCCAATGCCGAACAACAACAGTTGCAATGCCCATCGCCGGCAGGCTCGAACCACCCAACGACAATCATCGATATCAACGACATCGACCCTGATCGATGCGAGTCACCCTCCTCCGTACCAGGACTCACCCCCTGCGAACAACAGGAGCTCGACGGGGTGGACGATACCTACTGCGGAGGACAACCCACCGTCCTCGTCATCGCGCAGATCCTCGACGACGAGCGAAGAGAGCGACAGGGGGGAGGTAGGGACTGCAGTCCTGGCAGCAGTATTGCTGTCGGTAATGCAGTTGATGAGGGAAGAGACGTTCCCGACACCAGCAGCCGCAGCAACAGCACGGGCCCCGAGATTGTCGACCAGGAGGGAGCTCTTGGAGACAGTGATAAGGAGAATGCGCCCCCCCTCGACGTCAAGGAGGATCCCTACTGCACCGACGCCCTCGACGAGACCTGGGCCCTTGCCAACGCAGCGACAATCGTTTTCCGACGCTATGGTGAGTGGCCCAAGGGGCTCAAGGATCTCCAACTCGAGATCCTCCTCATGGCAGCAAGGCCGACACCCCCAATCAACATCGGCGATCTCTGGCCAGGGGACAAATACCTCGCCATCTACGAGGCACTCAACCAGGAGAGGGAGGAACTCGACAAATACCTCGACGACGACACCATCCGCCAGTACTTCCACCCCGACCTCGATCACACCAGCAGCACCTTCACGGTTCTCGGCGAACTCGAGGGGACGCGGCCGTTCCGACCGCTCATACCGACCAAGGCCCCCGCGTCTCTCATACGACCAGCGCCGGGCCCAGTGGGAGGCCGAACGTGCGGCCGACCTAGCGGAAAGGGCAAGGCTCGGGCCGAGTCCTTGGGTCGACGACCAAGGGAACTACGACGACTGGCTGCAATTACAAGGGTGGACAGAATTGCAACCAACATGGACCAGCGCACCGACCACTCCGACTCCGACTCGGGAGGCGACTCCGACACCCGGTCCAACGTCCCGAAAGAACTAAGGGACCAAATGTGGCACGAATATGACGCCCTCGACCCCCACGCTTATTCAGTTGAGTACCCAACTGGCCCTGACACTCACGCACCTTGCAAGTACTTTCGCTTGGTTCCTGGGATGGATCGATGGCATATTGAAGGTTGCAACCGAACCAGAGGCAAAATCTATCGGCGACAGCTGCGAGCCGCTCCATACCGTATCCCCAACTTCGTGGAAGGTAGGGGGTTCAGAGATGATGTCATCCAGGTCGTCCACCCCAAGGCCAAATACGCCCCCATGGTGGACCGAGCAGCGGCCGAGATCGGTGACCCCGGACTTATCTCCGAGGTCGCATGGTACCGATACACCACCAACGAGGTCGACGCATGGCAACAGCGACGAGCCGAGGCCTCGTTCCAAGAACGATACTGGGCCGATAAACAAATCGAGTCCGCCCAACACCTCGTCAACGCCTGCGCCCCTACCCGTCTCGGCAACCACATTCTCACGTTCCAGCAAACGTACCGCCAATTCGCTGAGCCCCGATTCCCAGAACCCGTACGCTTCGACCTTGGACCACCTCGGGTACACGCCAGCAGGTCCCCGTCCCCGGAACCCATACCGGTTCCGCCTCCAGGGGGAATTCCTCCTATCCATGCCGCCCAGGGCCCAGCCGACGACTCCGACGATGAACCCGACGGACAGTTCAGCATCGCCTTCGGCGAGAAGAAGCTCGACGGCACCCGAGACCGAATTCTTTGCTGTGCTCGATGCAGCAAGCCTGAGGACCACCGTTACGGATGCCCGACCGCTCGGATGCCGTGTCTCTGGTGTGGGGACGAGGAGTGTACCGAAGACGAGTGTCCGAATCCCCACGCGGCATGCGGTGGCAAATACGGGTGTGTTGTGCCTTTTTCACACACCAACTACGGATACAGCTGCGCCACCACTGGCCAAAAGGAGACGGCTGGTAGCTTCTCCGACCTTGCGGTATGCCGCACTGACCTAGAAGGAATTGATGAAGAACAGATGGACGACACCTTCGACTAGTCCGCTGTGGCAAGCTGGACTCTGGGAGGGCGTGTTGTTACGACTTGATACGGTATTGGCCTATGAAAACCTTTTTTCCTTCTCTGTTCTATACTTA
>QFEY01001266.1:0-50007 GCA_003316435.1 Russula virescens
TCCCAGTTCGCTGATTCGCTCGCTGACTCAATGATTACCTATCATTCTCCTTTGCTTACTGATCACTGACTCGTCCGCTGATTCGATGATTACCTATCATTCTCTTTTGCTTACTGATCGCTGACTCGCCGAGATACGTCTCGGAATGTTCTGGAAGATTCTCAGTGGTATATATAGAGACGCCTGTATTTACCAAAAGCCTTAAGCTTGTGTTATTCCAAATACACGCTATTGTCTCACCAGCATCCTTGTGCTCCTCTGAAGGCCCTCCTCCACTCACCAGCATTCACTCTTGGACTTGTATTAAGTTACAAGCCACTCGGAGTCTACTGATTGGACTAAAAACAATCAACTTCAGAGTCGCACCACTCTCCGGTCCTTACCGGACCGGCCACCTTCCTAATTAGGCACGACGCGACTTCACTCGGAAGACTACTGAATACTTGTACCCCACTAGGCTTGCTATCGCAAGTAAGGCCCCAGGCAAGGCCTTATCATTTCAGGACGAAAGTTCTTTCCATGTCAACGACTATAAACAGAGCGGTTGGTACGTACCATTGCTTTTGATCTGTCATGATGAGGTGGCCTTTTATCTTGCTTGCAAAGAAAGGCTTCGACACGAAGAGGTGAAGCTCATGTGGAAGGGGCATGGACGGATCATCCATGTTTCTGATTTCGTTGAAGAAGATAATGGAAGACTGATTATCTGTGATAAGGACAGTGTTATCATAAAAGATGCATGATGCATCACTTATCTGGGAGCGGGTGCCGATCCATGGTGGGATCACACTTAATTGCTCACCCAGGTCAATCGAGCAATTGCAATCTTCAAAGAGGCACACCCCAACTGTGTTGCGCTGTTTGTGTTCAATCAGTCCTCGGCACACACATCGCTTGGGCCAGATGCACTTCACATATTCGATATGTGTAAGTTGAACAGGGGTACACAATGTAAACAAAAAGATACAAGAATTCCAGATAACAATCCATGTATCGCGCTCTGTGGGAAGCCCCAGAAGATGACAACAGATGCAGGTGAGGCAAAAGGCCTCAAACAGACCCTGGAAGAGCAGGGCTTCGACCTTTGTGGGATTCGATGCACAAAATGCTCCCCAGTCTGCCCCATTGAAAATAATGATTGTTGTATGGCTCGTCTTCTCAGCAAGCAGAATGACTTCTGTGTACAGACCTCCCTCCTTGAACAGAAAATCACAGGTAGGGGCCATATGTGTGTTTTCCTTCCTAAGTTTCACTGTGAACTCAATCCAATTGAGATGGTATGTTTTTTTTTAATCATATTTATTTTTATGTTAATTATGTACAGTATTGGGGGTGGTGTAAACACTGGTACAGAGAAGTTTACAAAACAAGATTTGACAAGGCAAAACACACTGTGTGCGCATGCCTCAACGCTTGCCCTGTGAATGTGATCTGATGATTTTTCAATCATTCCTGGCAATTCATGGACACTTACCGACAAGGTTTGAAGGGAAAGGTGGCAGAATGAGCAGTGCAGAAGCAAAAATCGCACCGGAGGGTTGACCCACAGGCAATGATGTCGATTGATGCCATGGTGAATTAAGATCAATCAAAAAAAACCCCAAAAGGGGCATGTTTTATGTTGCAAAATCGGGCCAAAAGTTGGCCAACCCTAAAATTCATGCGGGAAAGCCCGCAAAGAGTGTTTTTGTATGTTTTACACTATTCTGAACACAATCCCAATCTTATTTTGTTGTAAAAATATGTAATATGGCGTCTAGCAAAATTGTCAATTTTTGCTGTCAAGCACTGTAGGAATGCTTCCAACATCCATAGTCCTCATGCCTTGTCGATGTTCCCAACTCTCGTTCCTCTTTCCTATTTAGTACATACTGGGCAGCCCCGGGAGTGTTACCTTTTATGCCTTCCCCTTTCTGCCCTTCATGTTGGCCTTGGCCACTGCCAGTTATACCTAATACCTAAGATGATCATTTTCTTCCCAGCTACAAACATGAAATTAATAGTTATTGCAGCATGAGATGAACTGAATCTATCCCTGTTGCATGTGAATCCAGAATATGTTGTACCAACAGGAGTCCAAGAGGCCACAGACAGCTGACAGGAATGTAGCTCTGAAATGTACTACTAACATTAACATATGGTATGATTCACGTATAGATCCAACCTCTTAATGCACTTCATGATATGGCAAGTGCACAAGTTTGATGGATAAGGCAAGGACATAGTCCAGCTGATCAATGATTCACCAAGGTTCCATGCACGTCCATGACTTCAAGTTGTGGCCCAGACCAGGTTGTCTGTCATAGTAGTGGTCTTTGTCACTGTTACCAAATGCACTGTAAGGCATGGGCCACTGTGGCTTTCTAAGCTGAATGGAGAGCAATTTCTGCAACAGAGGCTGGTGTATCATTTGGTATGTTATTGTATGAAGCATCGGACTTAACAGAGGGCTATATTCTCCGCTGCATCATAGTCTGAATGTTATCAATGCCGATACAGAGATGCACCTAGTTCCCCCAATGGCATGTCAGCCTTGAAAAGAAGCAGTGTTGATATGAGAAAATAAACTCTTCTATTTTTACTTTTTTTATATTAGGGATTTTAGTTACCAGTCAATTTGTGCCTCCAGTGGCACGATCAAGGGCCATCAGCAACCCATTAAAATACTTGTTTGTTACTTTTTGTACTTTTTTATAAAAAAAAGGAAGAAAAAAAAAGGCTGAAAAGCATGAAAAGCAATATCATTTTGATATTGCTTTTTGGGCTTTTTTATAAACAAGGCAAAAAAGCATGAAAAAGTACAAAAAAGCATTTGGACATGTTACTGATAAAGCTACATCCCTACAGTGCAGGACAGCATTTTCTGACCTCTCAACAAATGTGATTTTATTTTGGCTTCTCCTCCCCCAAAACACAACCAAATTCCATGAAACAAAGTGCATTTTGATTGCATTGAAAAGTAGAATAAATTTTATTTATTAGTTCTTTGAAAAAAATTAAGTGCTCATATTTTTTCCGAAAATTTGAAACAATTTGAAATTGAAAACTTTCTCATGCTAGAAATCACTGAAAAAACATCATTAAGTGTGTTTATGGGATGTATTAAAGTACCCTAGGTATCCAGTAGGTATACAGGGCTGCAATTGCTGTTTGTACAGGTTGGAACCAAGTGTGACAATGTGTCAGGCTGAATGAATGCACATAGGCAAGGTGAAAGTCCCATGGAACAGCCGGACCGGGTCACCGGGCTGATCCTCCACCTGAGCATTATCAGTCTTATATTGATTTTCCAGACAAGTAAGCAAGATGGTCATCATTTCTTCACTTTCTGATCAATTAGAATCCAAATTTGTATTTAATTTCACCAAATCTGAAGGGTGCTTAACCAAAAAGTAAGACAAAATTTGAAACAAGTGCCCAAAATACAAAAACTGCAGAATCGGTGTTTTTTTACTATATTCTCGCCTAGATTTCGGCCGCTCGGCCAGGCGATCAAAATTGGACCTCCCACACACGTGGTGGAAAGTGCCGTCCTGCACTGTAGTTGCTAGAATATATCGGCCGCCTGTGTATCTTACAAGAACTAGAGTTCTTGGTCGAGCGGGCGCAGGCTCACCCGCAAGGAGCAGAACAATCCCCGCTGTCACGGAGACTCTCCTGGAGAGAATTGTCATTTTTTGCGTCCTGATAAACCTCTACAGGACCACTGGCAGGACGCCATGGCCATTCTCGAACTTGAATGTGCCCCCGGGCCATCCGATCAATCGAGATCCCACCACTCAGGCACGGCAGACCATCCCAATATACTGTATATCTCCTCTTCTCGAACCCTTGCTGTTCGAAGAAGGCCAATCGACAGGGCAACACAAAGGAGACCCTTTTCCAATGTCTAATAGGGTGTATTATGTCTGTTCATCATAGAACTTCCAGGGCTTGCCGGACGTCATGACCCCTGTGAAGCCCTTCTATAATGGCGTTGCTTTATTTCCTTCAAAAGTACAGCGTGTAGCATTACACGAATAGTTGTGCAAGCCTCTCAGGGTCAAGGCCGTCGTGCGCGTTAACGACGGCATGGCCCTGTCTTGACTTCTGAGTCGGTGACTGGCGATGATGGATCTGTTACACGCCACTCGAAAGACGTGGTGAGTTCCGCCTTCCTACTCCGTTCAAGTGCCGAGGTCGCGATTGTAACGGTTCCATTAGCCATTGCCTTTGGCGACCGAGGATGTGGGAGCGCTGGGAAAGTACATGGGCGACCATCAAACAATAATGCATACACCCCATAATGCTGGTACGCAATACATATACCGCGAGTGGATGGTGATTTATGAGGAGTCGCAATGAGACGTGTACGCGACAAGGAACCCAAGTTACCGATTCAAACCGAAACCCCGTGATCTGCTTCCACCCCCAAGCGCGGGAGTGCCCTGCGAAACGCCGCCCACGTCTTTGATCCTCTTTTCCACCTCTACGACCTTCTCTTCCAATTCTCGCGAGGCGCCGTCGATCCACTGCAGACTCTCGAGGTGATTGCTAAGCACTTGTGCGATCTGCGCCATCGGGTCGTCCGCCGACACCACTTTACTGTCACCTTGTCCTATAGACATCGCGTTTACAGAACCGATGAGTTGTGTCAGCGACGATGAAAGGTCGTCGAGATGGTTATGAAGCTCTGTCGCGAGCATATAACTGTGAAGAAAAGGGTCAGCGTGGACAACTCATTGACAAAAGTAAACACCTGCTTTTTGTCTCGTTCAGTGTCGGCAGGGCCGGTATCGAGTGTTCGTAGAGTTCCACCCTGGCCACCGAGGATATCCCCCATCTGCCTCTCATACATTTCAACCGTAGTGGTGAGCTCTCTTTCCTGTTGTTCGATATGATCCAACGACTGGTCAATATCATTTTGCTCTCGCTCGGCGGCCAAAACATGGCTATACAAAGCCGCAAGCTGCGAGACAGCATCATGTCAAAACTACACCAAGACACGTTAGACATGGCAGACCTACATTATTGCCATTCTCGATTAAAGCGCGGTCCCAAACTGCCACTTCCGTTGCGAATCTATTGAAGTCGCGTACATGAGTTTCCAGTTCCGTTGACCACCTGTTGATGATCTCTTCTATGCTTTTCCCCTTAAGCATGGATGGTGGTGGTACGGAAATGGCCGAAGTGGAGGTTGTAGTTAAAGACAGTTGTCCAGCGGGCACTGTTATATATTTGTGAACATTGATTAAAAGACGCTGATGAACGCGGATGACCCACTTGAAGTGGAACCCGCGATTGGCGTCGCAGGTTTGGTGGCACCCAAAGTGGCACCTCCCAATCCAGAGAACAATGCTTCACAAACACGAATCAAGACACATCAGACGGTGGCAAGCACCCTCAGACTAGAAGATACTCACACGGGGCAGCGGTTCCATCCTTTTTCTCCATCGTGGGTGCTGTAACAGCCGTCGCAGTCCCTGTTGGTTGGCCACCGAGGGAGAAAGTTGGCAGACTTGCTAATGTAAGATATGATATGAATGTCGGGAGGAAAAGGAGAGCTATGATAACCTACTAGATGCGCCGTCTTTTTTCTCTTCGGGTCTTGCATCTTTGTTCGCGGCTGCACCAAGATTACCAAAGAGCCCACCGCCAGCTGTGACTCTCTGTGAATAACTGAAGTTATGAAGACGGAACAGCGAGTCCTTACGTGTACCAGTAGCCGCGGCTGCTTTGTCCCCTGTTGCGGTGGAACCACCTAGACTGAAGGGAGACTGGGTAGTGGCTGCTGGGGCTGTGGCAGTGGTGCTCGAGCCTGTAGGTTTAAAGGCACTACCACCGAGAAGGGTGCTAGATGGAGCTGGCGATGATGTGGAGGTCTCGCTGGGCTTGGGTGCGAGCCCAGAGAACAGACTGCTACCTATATTATCGGGTCAGACCAGTACTTGTCTTGTAAGCGGCGACTGTGTCACCTGCTGGAGCTGTGCCTGTAGCGGCACCTGTCGCTGCCGTAGGGGGGGTAAAGACTGAGATTCATAAGTATCGGATCGCTCTTTCATCAAAACTCTGTACTCACAGGACGAAGCTGCGGGCTTGGCAGCGCTATCGGGTGGCTTGATATTCCCAAAAAGGCCTCCACCGAGGGTATTTGCGCCGGTGGTCGCTTGCATGGTGGAGCCAGCTGCACTGGGCGTTCCTGCACCACTCGCCACATTCGTTGTACCGGAAAATAAGCTGCTGCCAGCCGCTGCACCGCTTCCGCTGGGTCCAGTGGGACCTGCTGTGCCTGGACCGAACAGGCTCCCTCCAGAGGCCGCAGGTTTGGGGAAGCTAAACATGGGTCCTGAAAATGACAAAAATAGGATTCCATTCCTGAAAACTGTATGTTGAGTAGATATTTGCGCGTACCTCCGGCTGTGGTCCCCGTATTTGTGCTGTTACTGGGGTTATTTCCAAACAGACTTTGTCCAGGTGCCGTCCCGGATGTACCAGGGTTCGAACCTGCATTCGGGAACAGCGCGCTCCCGGTCATAGCCCCTGTGGGGCCTGCGGTTGTCGCAGGTTTTGCTAAATAATAAGTTAGATTAGATGGCTCCGTGATATAACGAAGTAAGACGCGTACTTGCGAACAACCCGCCACCGAACGGCGTGGTCGTAGCAGCTCCAGCTCCAGCTCCAGCAAGACTTGGCGCACCCGTGTTCGTGTTCCCACCCCCGCCAAACGCACTGCCACCCGTCCCGAATACGCTTCCAGTAGTTCCAGGAGTGGTTCCAACGCCAAAAGCAGGCGTGTTTCCCGCACCCGCACCTGCGGCGGCCCCAGACCCCCCGAAGACGGAACCGCTCGTCGTGTTTGCTCCCGGGTTCGCGAACGGGCTTGCGCCTGTGGCCGGAGCGGAGCCAGGGATCGACGTGGCTTGATTTTTAGCCTGGCTGGATGGGACGCCGAACAGGCCTTGACCTGTTCCAAAGTTGCTGCTCATGGTTGGTTTGAAGTCAAGTCGAGCGCGTGATCCGGCGCCAAGCGACACGAGATCTCAAATCTGGCCTTTGGGCGCAAGCGCTTACACCCCGTCATCAACAAATGTCCGCAGTATTAAATAGCCAATTTTCTCACTGTCAGCTTTTTTTAAATGCAGCGATATCGTAGAGCCCTGGGTAGTGCTCATCCTCTAGATCACCATGACCATACGATCGTCCCAGTGAGTTTACTTCGCTCTGACGATTAGGTAACATTGCTCGAACATTTACACCTGTGGTCGCGCGCAGATATGAGCTGCAGATACCACTTGCCCGGTCCACACATCCAACACCCAAAGGGTGGATGTCGCACGTCCATCCCCAAGGATGGGTTTACTTTTGTCATCCAGAGACCCGCGTTATCACCAACGACGACATTCGACAACCAGAGGTCCTAGACGTCGTCGAAAAGTACATCGAGACGTATCCCTTCGGTGATCTGATGGACGGAATGGAACTCCTTGTCCCTCATGACCCGCAGCCCAACGAGCATATGTTCTCACTCGTCGTAAATCACAATTCATGCATGGCAGGCTACAATCTGAAGGACGTGATGTCCACTGAGGGGATGAATGCTGACCATGGTAAGTCTGACACCATAAGGTCTACACCTCACCGACTTGCGTCCACAGTAAACAAGCGGCGAAGAATGTACTGGAACTGCCTCGAAAGACATCCAAACCATGTCCCTCTCCCCCCAGATGCTGAACAAGAAGCCAGGGACGCACTAGCTTGGTTTCATCTTGGTCAATACATTCTCTTTCGGGAGATATTTCGGACCTGATACCATATTAGACAACCTCAGGTCAGGATCTCGTAGCACCGTTCCATTTTCGAAGCAGGAGTGTGAGGACTTGCTTCGCGCAATATCCCGAATCAATTGTGAGTTGAACGGCTTTGTTTACCCGCAATTCCCTCACTTTATCTCTTTCAGCCGATTTAGGAGATAACTCGCCAGGGAGGACAGTCTTCTTGAGTTGGATTCTAAGAGTCATTTGTATGTTCTGTGCCTGACTTTCCTTTTCTCTGCTGCTACGTATTCACACACCATGACTCGTCAGGGAGCTTCCGTGTCACGGAGCGTTATGGACAAGACACACATCGTCAATGGGATGAGAATTACGCTCAAAGGATACCAATAGGTCCTTTACCGAGCGCTCCGTTTTCAGCGTACATCCGGATGCCGCTGAATTTCACCATCAACGTCCTATTTTTCTCGATTCCCAATTCATATTTAGAACACATCAAGGTTGTTAGCCAATATCATGGACGACTCAGCACTGCGCAAGGAATCTGGGATCAATATACCCGCCGCATTGTCAAGGAATATCAAGACTTTCTCCTCATTGTAAGATTGATGCACCTTTCGTCGTCCTTTTGTGAAGGCTGATACTGGGTCGGAAAGGCTACCGTGCTCTTATCGTGAGTATATGACATGTTGCCTACGATCGGTTTGTCCTTGAACCCCGATCTATTTCATAGGGCAACGGTGGGCCTTCTTGCCGTACCTGATATCCGAGCAACCTGCAAGGCAGCAGCCATCGTTTCCGTTTCTGCATCGATGGGAAGCATGATCACAGGAGTCTTCTGCCTTTGGAGACACCAAACCAAAATCAAACAATCACAATCGGTAAGTCCTTATTTGTTCTGATTCTGGCACATCGTTAATGCCATCGCCGCCAGTTCACCTATTTACACAACGCCCAACATGGCGTCTTTGGGTTACATGGCCATGCGATGTTCCTCAGCCTGCCACCTGTTCTGCTTGTGTGGGGCATCATTGCGTTCGCGATCGGCTTCATTGCGTACACGATTCAGGACTTGTTGGGGCCTTCACGCTCGGGGAGATGGGACGCCGCTTGGATAGCTCTAACCGTATCATTACTCCTGCTATTAGTGGTCGCGCTAGGCCTCTATACGTTCTCTCATATGTGGAGTACCAGGCGGAACTGGGGCCAAAAGGTGACACGGGCAGGGCGTCCGCCAGCATGAGCATGTAATTACCTTCTGGGTAGTGTAATACAGCTCCAGTGAGAAGCATAGATTTGGATTCGATGGACTCGAAATGTAGTGCTCCATATACAGTTACAATTGCTCAACAGCCATAGGGACGACACCTGCTTGCTTGGCTGGTGTACCGAGTACTTCTAGGCCCTCCCAGAACGTGGGTAACTCGTTACCCGGTACGAAAAGCCTCTCTACACCCTCTTCTGTGATTACAGCCATACGGATGACGCCTCCCGACGAGCCATCACGAGCCATAGCCAGCGAGAGCGCTGCGGAACACGAGCGTGAGTTCTGCCATCAAAAGTCCTGGGACGTGAGGAAGAGGGCTACTCACTGTTCTTAACGAACTCGACCGTCTCGTCGCGCCCCCAACCGTCCTTATACGTCGCGTCGCAGTAGCCGTAGACGTAGGTCGATCCTGAGCCCCCAATCGCCCACGGCTGACGGAATAACCCGCCGCCGAGCGGAATGTTGTACACGCTCGGACCGATCTCCTTGTCCCACCCGGCGACGATGATGCCGGCCGTCAACGCGTCCTTGTTCGAATAGCATATACTTTCGAACAACGTCGCAGCGACATGCACCGACGGTGGTCCGCCGCTCATTTGTCTGCATTCCCAAGTAAAGTCAGAAAATGAAAATCGAATCTATATACGACTCTTCCAGGGAAGAGGCAGAAGGTAAAGAAGGAGTGAGCGAAGCTCGCTACGCACGTAAATTGTTGCAGTGCCATGTGCACTACATCTGCGACAGCTTGCGTGTCCGCTGCCGAGCCGGATCGACAACAGTAGATGCGATCATGGACATAAGTCAGTTTGTCTGTCACGCGGTTGGCCTTTTATGAATGGATATGTGAGCTTTCGGGTTTCCGTGAGTATATGGATAGTCGAAGACGCACGATGTAGCTTCCCGTGGTTGTCCGGCTATCTGCGCCGACTATAACACCACCGTCGAATTGGACGGCCATGATCGAGGTCTGTATACATGTTTTGATTGATCGATGAGCGGTCAGATGCAGCACCGTTTGTGAGAAGTAGACAATGGTAGCGGTGGGGATCGTTAAGGGAGACAGGACGTACACCGAGGTTGACCTCGCCGGTTTTGAGTCTGTCCATGTCAATGGCTTCCATAATTTCTTTGTTTGTTGCGAAGGGTGTTGAGGAAGGTCTGTCGTGGATGCGCGAGCAGATGGGTACGACGGGTGAAGTGAGATGTGATCAGAAGTGGGGATTACGCGTTCAATGATCGGACGAACGCGCGTCGCGTCCAACTCTACACGTCCACTACAAGGCATTCGTCCTCGACTTTCGTCATGTCCTCCTCAAAGCTCCATACCCTACACAAGCAACTGCTCAGGGCCTTTACATCACAACCGTCAGATCTAAAGACATCTGGTAGACTATTGACGGAGCTCAAAGTGCGTCTTGTCAGCTTCAGCTATGCTCTCAGCTCTCACCCACGCGAACCCTCTGCTAGGTCGTCTTGATCGAGACAGGGCTCATATTTCCCCAGGGTGACTACAGCACCAAGGATTTGGTGATTGCCCGTGAGTACCGCTGCTTGATTTTCCCTACACTCTAGACAAGACTCACTTACCTGACATAACTTATTATTACAGGAGAGATTCTCGAGATCGGAGCATTCTGGAGCATACGAACTAAAGCGGTGCCCTCGTTCGACCGTTACTTTTCTCAACTCCAAACGTTCTATAATGACTATAGGCGAGTGCCCGTCTTCCTTCCGACACTCACAACCCCTCCCTCCCTCAATTTGTCATTTCGTTGCTCATACCGTCGAATACGTACAGTTCCATCCTCCCGCGCTCCGAGCGTGAATTCCCCATCCGAGGTCTGAACCTCATCCGCCTGCTCATCCAAAACCGCATCGCCGATTTCCACACGACGCTCGAGTCTCTCCCGTTCCCTGCTGACGAACTCGTCACGAATCCATTCATCCGGCACCCCGTCAATCTCGAGAGGTGGCTCATGGAGGGCAGCTACAGCAAAGTCTGGAACGCGCGGGAGGAGGCCCCGGCAGAGGAATACAAGTTCTTTGTTGATAGTTTAATGGGCACCATCCGGTTCGTTTCTTTTTTTCTTTAACATCTCTTTTACCCACATGATTGATTCGTTGGCGGCTTACCCTATGCGACAGGAATGAGATCGCGAGTTGTGAAGAGGCGGCATACGAGAGTCTGCCGCTCAAGGATGCAGCGACGCTACTTTTCTTTAGGTCACAATCAGAAGTACTGGACTTTGCTAAGCAGGTACGCCCACTATCCCGTTATACGTGTCTACGCGCTTACCCCTCGTGGCATCTTTTAGCGAGGTTGGCAGATAGACTTGTCGCAGGGGGTGATTAGATTTGCCCAGAAAGGAGAAGAGAAGGTGGAGATACCAAAAGAGAAGCTGATTGCCAACAATCTAGTTTATGCACGCGAGTTGGAACAGATTGTATAACCAAATACCTGGACATCGGTCTAGATTGTATAAACTGGTTCCTTCCCCCGTGACCCATCACCAAACACGTTGTAAACCAGGGTGTGTCGACCATATACGGAGCGACAGACCAGGATTGAGTGATCTAGAGAGGACAACGTGCATCACAGGAATGATTGGGCTGAAGTACAATACAACAAGTGAGAGAGTTGGTCATTCAAAGTTCTCTAACGCTTCCTTTGCTTTCCGATCTGCTTCTTCGAAAAGGTCTCGAGGTACGGATACATGACGACCATTGGTCTCATCACCAATCCATGATAGCTCTAACTCAAATTCCTTCTCTTTGGCATCGTCATGAACGAGGTGGATGCTGTAACAGTATGAATTATGAATATCCCAGAGACCCTATGATATATACTTACATTCGTGCAGCCTCGAAGACTGCCTCACGCGTCGTTAGCTCGGAGAGCTTCAGCTTTTCCAGTTCAGTCTTTGCAAGCTGGCGGCCTTTACCGATGGCGGCACCATGGTAACCCTAGTGAAGCGACAAGTTAGCAAAGAGATCGATTAACACAGCAACTCATACGTACATAGAAAACGCCGCTTGGTTCGATCACATATATCGATGGGCCATCCTTGTCGATACCCCCAAGGATGGTACTACAACCGAATGGCCGTACGGAAGAGTAAAGGGTATATGCCTGTACATAAAGGCTTACACGATCCGCCAACGCCTGCGTCATAAGTAATGAGACTTGGGTGATTGCCGACAGTACGGGTACGACGGACCTTAAGAGGTGAAGGTTCGCGATAATTGTCGCGATAGTTCGCGGCCTCCTCTCGTGCTCTATTGGCAAGGTGTCGTCCATCGGCCAGGAGTCCCGAGCTAGCCTGGGTAGTCGTGAGCGAGGTTCGTAGTGGTATATCCGAGAACGCACTAGGCCAATATGGCGGTCTATGGCCTGGATCCTTCGATTTGCGGCAGGCACCAGGAGTTTTGAATGGACAAGTTTCTCCACAGCTAAAACGACACCGTCTTTGACACGGAGGCCGATCGCGGTTCTAGCAGGAGAAATATAGCATGATGACACCACGGCAATCGAAACGATGACGCATACCCTGAATTGTCTACGGCTTTGTTCGCATATTCGACCTGTATGCAAACGGAGTAAGAGCGATGTCCCGTGTATGAGCGTGTAAGATATGACCTGAAATATGCGGCCATCTGGAGAGTAGGTGCTAGCGGAGAGATCGTATCCTGTACCGATAGAAGTCATTGGTAAAGCTGCTGGCTGCGACTTGGACTGGACGCGCAAGCCAGAGCAACGCGTTGGTCATCCGTGGGAGTATTCCCGGATACCCGGCCCGCTCCATCCCGCCCACGCGTTATGCAGCTGAAGGAACTCAACGGCCAGTTGAATACTGGCTTGACATAGCTATGCAGTTGCAGTCTTTAGACTCATCCGAATACGAATACTCCGATGACTGGTCATCTGTGCTCAAAGGTCATCCCATCTTCGCCCCCCCAACAGATGCCAGGCCGTCCCAACACCTAGAACTCTCGACCAACTCGCTTCCTGACTACACGCGCGTGGAGCCGGACAATGACGCCCCTTCGCCATCCGGTAGACGCCAGACTATGGTCCTGAAGGATGCGGATTTGATAGTTGCTGTCGGGAAAGAAGTACGGATGACATCCCTAGGAGACGCGAAGCTTGGTAGGGGCAAGTCAAAGTCATACAAGGTGCGCACAATCGCATGGCCATGTCGACCAAAGCTGACCCCTGACTTCTTCAGGTTCTACACACGCCCAATATTCAGTTCGACATCTCACAACTGTCCCTCAATCCAACAAGGAAACTTTTGGCCGTGGCGGGTACCTTCCAAGTCGCGGTTGTGGTCCTTCCCCGACCAGGTTTCATGCGTCTTGTGCCCACAACCATTGACTGCAAGTTCGCGCTGATTCACCGCGTCTTGTGTCCGTTTTTTTTCTAAACGATATTTTGCAGGTCTATCCAAGTTGGGCAGTACTTCCATGCCTCCACTGCATCAGCACCAATATCCAAGATCGAATGGCATCCATGGGGGGAGGCAGGTTCAACACTCATGGTAATGACCGTAGATGGCAAGCTTCGGTGAGACCTTCCACATCTTCGTCTGGTATCTTCGCTTATGCTCGCCTTTGATGTCAGCGAGTATGACATCTCGGTAGATGCAGAAGAGCCTCAGCAAGTCATTTCCTTTGTCCCCGACCGGCGTAGGTCATCAAAAGCATTCAATGCCATTGACTCGGCCGAGCGCGAAGTCGCTTCTTTCACGCTTGGCAAGGGAAAGGCTGATTGGGGCCCTTTGACTATTTACGCCGTGATGAAGAGCGGGGACGTGTATGCCGTTTGCCCTTATATGCCCAAGAACGCGTACGTTGCCCGTTGTTTCGACCAGGTGCCTTCTAATTGTTGTATTAGGTCAATACCTTCATCATATGTTCACGCCCTTGAGTGCTTTGTAGCAGCCAAACAAGAATATCTCTCTCAAAACCCGTCGTCCGAGTCACAATCACTATCAACTACATACTCCTATCAACATAAGTACATTAGTGCACTTCTCAAGCAACTCCCTCCAGGGACTGTTTTTCCTGCTGCGTCTCGTTCTGTCCTCCTCCACCCACCAACAACGCTAAAAGCTCCCCCCTTGCGCCAAGGCCCTTTCCTCCTGCAGCCCGCACCGTTAACGCTTGATGGAAGCGAGGGTGGTGATGTCACCGACATATTATACCTTTCATTTGATAAAGATGACGAGAATGACGATGATGGAGAAACAGAGCGTTTGGGAGTAGTTTTAATCGTTGCTCAGGATGGCAAGGTTGATGCCTGTCTTGACGTGGACAAGGTAGAAGCCCGCTGGGAGACCCGACAGGTTCGTGATAGACGCTCTGCCAACACGCAGTGTCCTGATTTGCATTACAGTCTCCGAATGCCGAACTGCCTATGCTAGCAGTATATGAGACCATCGACCTTGGCTTGATCAAAACGCTCTCAACAACTCAGCCGCCTTGTCTTGACCTCCTACAGGCCAATTATCCCGTATTTCTTCCAGACCCGATACACGGAGATACCATTTACGTGTATCATGGCTTTGGAGTGCACGCTATCCATCTCTACAAAATGCTGCGTGCCCTCAGTAGTGCTTTGCATTCTATTTCGAGCGGGGCCGAAGATGCGCTTTTGAACACGTTACGCAACCCCGTGTCTGCCGAGGTGCAACCGATTGTGACGACGTTCTCTGTGGAAAGAAAGTGAGGTTTCACCGATCGCTCTAACCGATCATCCACTAAATAAACACAGAGCATCCAATCCGGTTATCTCTGTTATGGTGCCGAATGACGTTTACCTGAACTACAGCATATACATCCTCACCTCGTCCATGCGCGTCGTTTCGTTCTCCTTGAATATGCGCTCCGGCATTCCATTCGAGGACGAGCGCAAAATTAGTGTGCCCGCCGATCGTTTCATCAGTCTCGCCGAGGGTCTGCCCGCATATACCTCGTTACTAGGTGCCGAACCCTGGGACCCACCGACGGGCCTGTCCTCCACGGGCCTACCGGCCACGCCACGCCTAGCGACGCCCGAATCGAAGGACTTCCGCATAACCCCCGACACGCTCCGCTTTTTCTCCAACAAAGTCGACGAGATCGTGACGCGCATCCATGGTGTCGAGTCAGCCTACCGCCAAACGAACGCGCGGAGCGAGCTGCAGCACGAGGAGCTCCGCCGACAGGTGACCAAGATCGATGAGATCCGCGTCCTCTTGGGTGAACTCCGCGGCGAGCGTCAAGATCGTATCGACGCTCGCACCCGCGCGATACAGGCGAATCAGCAGACACTGCTCGTGCGGCTGGACCGCGTGCTCGCGGAACTTATGAAGTGCGCGAACCCTACGCTAAGCGACCACGAAACAAAGTGGTTCGATGAACTGGGAAGGATGCGCGAGCAAGTGCTTGGCGCAGGTAAGTACGACGAGGCCTCTCTCAGAGCACGCGTGCAGGCGGTGAGAGCAATTTTTTATCGCTCCCTTTTGGCGGGTTGTTGTACTGATTGTGGTCGTGGTCGGATTATTAAAGTTAAAACGGGAGTATGATCGGTTGCTACCTCACTTGAAAATGCTGAGCGAGAGGGAGCGGGCACAAGTAAAGAGCATGCAGGAAAAGAATCTGGGACTCGGTGTATCCCAGGCGTTCGAGTTTGGGCAACAGTTCAACAAGGAGTACGTCTTTCTCCATTCTAATTCCCCACAGAATGTCTAATAACTGAGCCGTGGAACTCTAGACGCACTAAATTGGAGAAGCTTCAGATCGATGTTCTCGAACTTGCTTCTAGATTGGACATTTCGCTCAGCCGGCCACCTACTCTGCAGGGTGCATAAACATCGACATGTCCCCTCCCAGTTTCCTTTCCGGTCTTTACTTCGTTGTGCCCAGCCTTTTTGTATATTATGTCTTTATCGACACAGACTTCCGTATTACCCGAGAAAACATTCTAGTTATAGGCTCTCGGAGTGAAACCTCAAGTAACCGTCGTCAAACTGTATGGCTTATAGTTGAGCCGCAACGGGCCAGCCGCCTCAATTGATTTCGCCTAATCTCTCACTAGTGTGGATGCTACTTTTTGCCGTTTTACCTATGCCGGCAGAAATTATGAGACTACAGTACGATATGACCGTCGGGAAAAAATATTTACTTCATCAAGCTACTTCGTGCCCGTAACCGTTCTCCGTAGAACCAGAGAAAAATTGGGAATGGCACTCCAATAGCAATTCCAACGGCTGCGAGGATCGAGTTACCCACGCCGAGGCCCAATGCATCGAACATCTGGCCCCCAAACAGGGGGAACACAAAGGCGAGCAGGCATCGGGAGACCTACATACGGCAACCTATGGTAAGCCCGGTACGTACGATCGTCGGGGTGGGAGACGTACCGAGGCCGCGGAGAGCGCAGAAGCTGCGTACGTGAAGGAGTCCACAAGGTAGAGATGAATCGGAAGGCTATAAATGAGAACGAAATGAATTCAAGGTGGTTATCAGTCCATGCTGTGGGACGTACAACGTCATCATGACTCCAAAACCAAATAGACTGGTGCCGATGATAGGCATGATCCAATGTATCTTCGCCTCGGCGGACCATCCATACCACCTGGGGCGGAAGCGCCCAGGAAGAGCGTGTAAACGTGGTTGTAACGTCGCACAGCTAGAAAATCGACACGTACAATAATCCGATTGGGATGATAAATGAACCCAAGAGGATAGCCGGAATCCGCATCTCTGGTTTTCCTTGACCGCCGTTACGAGCGGCGAGCTGTCCTCTTCTGGGTGAGCATGGAACGCATGTAAAAAAGATAGGAAACATACAGCTAGATACATCTTATTTCCGTAGTGTCCTCCTATAACCGTCGCCACGGAAAAACCCAGGCCGACTCCAAGATATGCCAGGCCAGCGACGCCGGTACCAAAATGGTACACGTTATCAAATAAACCTATAATCGATCAGAATCTCCAGTTACGCGAAGAGGCCCTCGGACGTGCCAGGGAAAGTGGTGAACATGAGGAAATAGATGCCTGCAAGACATCTCATCAGCTTGGGCTAGTAAATGAAAGCCAACAAAGCCAGACCATATATCCTTACTAGGATTAGCAATATCCGAAGAAACTATACAATTAAATGCACTCACAAGGCCATGTATGAACTGAGAGTGAAGAGGATGATATTTGTAGTTAGCAGCATGAACGGCCTTTTGAGGTTGGTGAAAAAGTAATTCAGGCGGTTCCGAGTTTCCCGAGTTTGAGGAAGATGGGACTGGCTTTTCCCTGTTCTCCCAGATGTGCTTGCCTCTAGCATGACCCGTCGACGGATGACAGGAGCATACGTCTCATGATACAGAAAGAAACCACCCACGGCAGCGATCGCAGACAGGCCAGCGACGAAGAAGAAGAGGTATTTCCATCCAATGGTTTCGGCCATATATCCACCGATCGCGGGACCAATCGCAGGAGCTACATGGACGGGGGATTAGAGCGATGCGAGCCGCCACAGAGTATTTAGACCCACCGATAACGGGACCGAGGGTGTAAACCGCCATTGCCACAGCTCGGTCCTCAGCGGCGAATACGTCACTGACGATGCCACCACCAACAGAGTTCGGTGAGCCACCAACCCAACCGCCTGTTCTATTCTCAGAGCAACGCTCAAAAGAAAATCGTTCTTTAACATACTGAGAAACCGGAAGCAGATGAGGGTAGTCTTGGATGGCGCGAATGCACAGCCCAGATTAAAGGCGATAAATAACAAATTATTAGTGTGAAGAACCTAGAAAAAACTTTGAATAGGGGCAACTACAGAAAGGACCTTAATTGGAAACCCACCCACGTTCTCCCGAACATTTCCGATAACGGCGCATACAAGAGTGGGCTCAACGCATACGAAAGCATATATATGGTCAAAGTCAAAGCGATTTCAGTGTCGTTGGTAATATGAAAATGATCTGCGATTGGTGGCAAAGCAGGTGCCATCATGGAGCTGACAATAGCGGCGACGACGGTATAAGCTGAAACCTATCGTGTCGCAAAGGCACATATTGATTACTTGAGTGTCCAATTGTAAAATCGATGGGAAGAACTCACCACGCTCACGGCTGCCCACTTTTTACTCAGAGGCCAGTTGCGCGGGTTCCTTTTATCGAGGTCCCAGTCGCTCTCAGGCTTGTGTTCGATATCTTCGGAAGCTCCAGCTTCCTCCGCGAGGCTCACATGGCCGTTATATTCCGCTGGTATTGTAAAAGTATAAGAGAAATCAGAAATGCTTTTCATCATCGTATTCATCTCGAGCTCGAATAGCGCGGCTGGAGTCGACAGCGGTCGGGAGACCTCCACTTCCTTGGTTTCAGAGTAGTTGATGTCCATGAGTCACCGAGCGGAGAGGAGGGCGTCTTAGGAATATCTTTCCCTGTGGAGAGGAAAGGGATGAACTGGGCGGGACGTTTGCAGTGGGTACAACCACTTCTGCGCGATAGTCAGGTATATCTGGGTTCACGCCCGGGCCAGTAAATAGGAACACCTTTCCTGCCTCATAGCGTTCCGAACCAGGTTCGGGGATACTGGTCATACCACGACCCGATGTAGGATGTCTTACACCACCCTAGCGCCCAAGCAATTGAATCGATGACGGTGAGTGTTGCAAAGTGCTGGGGTGATCCACCAGGTTGTCATGACTATTTACGCGAAAACGAGATGAACTTCGAGGTCGCGCCAACTTGCAAGACCAGAACGCGGCGCCACAGCTCTAGTTGGTAATTTCCGTTGTACGACGCTAAGATCATCATAATGGATGTGACTCTGCGGAGTTATCAAACGTGTTGCTCTTCCGAACATCCAAACACTAGTCTCAGAGCTTCCTAGGAGGGGATAGCCATAAAATAGAACTCACTCCAGCAGGTCATGGGGTTTCGGATGGTCGTGCTTACTGTCATCTCCTTTTGCTTCGGACCGCGTTTGCGGGTGTAAAAAGTTGGCCCGCGGATTTCTGACTTCTCGTGCATAGAACCTTACCATCCCTGACAATCCTGGACTTCACATTTCGGCAGGGTCTCGTAAAGATGCATCGTATGCGTGCAGGAAGTATCGCGTGGCACGTTGACACGATCAATGGTTTTAAGGATTTTAAGGGCAGGACGTCTCACAACCATACGCTTGATTACAGTCGTTACGCACCCACCTAAGCGACTATCTCGGCCTTAATATTATGTTAATTCAATCTAGAGAGGGGATAAAATTAACGGAGCGGCAGATGATGTAGGTACAAATGAAGACACGTCCGAAATGTATTGCGAATTAAACGACACTGTAGCGTCCGGATGGTGCAGATGGGTTTCGCATCTCGGCTTGGAGGGCAGCTGTAGAAGCTTCGATAAGCAGTCGCTTGATCTCTCGAACGGCATTCTCCACCTGGGTGAGAGTCAATTTAGTAAATGACAACGAGGGCGAGGACGAGGACGAGTCAAACGACGTACCCGGAACTCCTCGTTGGATTCTATGAGAAGATGAAGCTTGGGAGGGCCGTCTGGTGGGGGCTCCTTTCCGGTCTCGTAGTATATGCCTGACAAGAAAGCCATCAGCTCTTCGGTTGAAAACATATGCATCTAATTATGACTTCTCACCTTTGTTTGTCACCGATGCGCCAGTCATATCGATGAGCTGGAAAGTGATGGTAGTCAGCGTACCATTCTTGAGCTAAGCATTCAACTCCCGGACTTACTTGTACCATAGTCTCTTTGTTGGTAACTCTCCACCTCGCTTTCTGAGGATAGTCGTTGATAGGCACGATAGCGTGGAAATCGGTCGCGTCTGGATTGACTTTGCGGCTGACGTCCTCGGCTTGGAGTTGAGCTTGTAGTGCAAGCTTTGATGCGCGCAGTTGCGCATTTAGCTTCGCCACAACGCTGAGGGCCTGCTTATGAGCGGGGCTGTCCTTTCCAGCTCGAGCAGCGGCCTCTTCTGCGGCGCGAAGAGAGGACTGCATCTTCTCCTCTTCCTTCGCATGTGCGAGACGCCGAGCAGCAGCAGCAGCGCCTGCGACACCAAGCAGCCCCTTGCTTGTATCAGGTGCTGGACCACGTTTGATCTCGACCTTGAAATTGCCGAACGTCATATCATCTCCTTCTTTCTTCTCTGCAGCGACTTCAGCCTTCTCCTCTTCTGGCTCGCCATATGCCTTGCGCTCAGCTCTTTCTCGGGCGTCACGCTCTTTGTCAAGTTTGTCTAGTCCTTTTCCTCCGAAGCCAGATCCCGCGGCTTGAGCCTTGCCTGCTTTGACCTTCTCGAGGAAACCTGTAGGGCGTAAGGCGTGAGAAAAATCCGTTTTAATACGTATATAGTACAAACGTACCATTGGCAAGCTCTTCTAACTCTGGTGGCACTGTCGCATTGCTCGCCTTAAGAGCACGAAAAATGTCTACTGAGTACCTGTCTTGCTCTGGGGTAATGAACGTAATACATGTCCCCTTGTTCCCGGCCCGTCCAGTTCGGCCAGCACGATGGACATAATCTTCCATATGATTTGGTGCATCGTAATTGATTACCAGTTTTAGCTGTTTTACATCCAGCCCTCTTGCAGCAACGGAGGTCGCGATGACGACGGGCACAACGCCACTTTTAAAGTCGGAGATGGTGGTATCACGGTCAACCTGGTCCTTTCCGCCATGCAAGGACATAGCAAGATAACTCTTGCGGAGCAGTTCACGCAGTAGATTATCTGCCGCTTCTTGGCGGTCCACGAAGATCAACGTTCGCGCTTCTGGATCGTCATTATACATCTGGCCTAAGATTTCGAGCAGGCGGTTGAATTTCGTGTCCTCCGCGCGAACTTCTACAATCTGATCGATTTCAGCTGCAACGACAGACCTGCCGCCCACAGTTATTTCGAGAGGCTTTTTCAGAATCTTTCTTGCTAGGGAGTCCATTTGTTTCGGGAATGTAGCTGAGAACAGAAGCGTCTGGCGGTCAGGACGGATGTTGTTGACGATCTTCATGACTTGCGGCTCGAAGCCCATGTCGAACATACGATCGGCTTCGTCTAAGACAAGGTACGTTACGCGCTTGAGGTTTGTGACGCGACCGGAGTTTGCGGTGAGCAAGTCGATCATACGTCCGGGTGTGCAGACAATAATTTCGGCACCTTTTTTCATGTCCGCAATTTGGTCTTTGATTGGTGAGCCGCCATACGCGCAAACGGCCTGATGGCAGTGAATGTTAATGCTTTAAGAGATGGCGACATTATAAAACACTTACCCGAAGATTCAACACCTTTAGGAAAGGCTTGCAATCTCTGTAGATTTGTACGGCTAACTCACGGGTTGGAGTCATGATGATTGCCATTGGCCCTTCCATCTGTTCGAGTGGGCGCTGGTCCTTGATGTGTCGAAAGACGGGAAGAAGGAATGCAATTGTCTTTCCAGAGCCGGTCTTTGCTACACCTATGACATCGCGGCCAGACATAATGGCAGGAATAGCCTGGGCCTGAATCGAGGTTGGAGCTGTGTAGTTAAGTCGCTTGATCACGTCCAAACTGAAAGTGGTGAAGATGGATATAACGGCAAGGGGCACGAGGAAGAGGACGACGTACACGCTGGCATGGAGGCCAAAATGACTCCATTTAGTCACTGGTCGTGGGCACTCAACGCCACGAATTTTGATACTATCGAGTTCGAGTCGAAGTAAATCGGCATCCTCGTCGGTCATGGCTGCGACTTCAGGAGGCGGGACATAAAACTCCTTCCGGAACGGCTCATACTTGATTTTGTTGTGGTCCACTGTAGCCAGATCCTTTTTCCTCGCCTTCTTCGCTGCAAGGGCGAGAATGTCTTCGGGATTGAGATCAGTCGCGTCCAGCTCATCTTCTGCTTCAACCTCTCCGTCGTCATCATCTGGACCGGCTTCATTCATCCTATCATCCCCTTGTTCAGGCAAACGACCAGAGCCTACCATCTTCTTGAGATCTTCCGCATTTACTTTCTTTACTTCATCCTTGACACCAGCCATGAAAGCGTCCAGTGGGTCAACGTCGTCATCGTCATCGACGACCATGGAATTTTCTGCCTTAGCATGAGCCTTGGCCTTGGCCTCTGCGTCAATGCGGTTCGCATCTTCGTCGTCATCATCGACTTCAAGGTCGCCAATGGTGGCCTCGCTATCTGCCATGGTCATATCGACGGCAGGCATGTCTCCAAGCCTCTCGAGCTGACGCTTGGTTTCGACTGAATCGTCCATAGCAGACGCCGCTTTGTTGCCTTTGAGTAAATCGGGCTTAACAGGCAGGCCCTTGAGGCCCAAACCGCCGAAAGCGGAGCGATTCAAGGTGCCTGCTGGCTTCGAGGTGGTTGAGGGTGCTGTGAATGTACGGATCAAGTGATGAAATCACAATACTTGGAGGTTGGAAAAGACCTACTCACCTGAGATAGCGGACTTTCCAGCAAGTGCCATGGCTTTGGCCTTGGCTTCATCGAGGGCCTTCTTGGCTTCTCTCTCTTTTTTCCATGCTTCCAGTTTCGCCCTCTTTGCCTTGAGTTTTTCATCTTCAACTGGAGGAGTCGACTCTGTCTTTTCGGGGGTATTTCTAGCAGGCGAAGGTTTGGGGTCTCGTCGGTCGCGGGAACGTGAACGCCTTCGATCGTCTCTACGTCTGTCATCGCGCCTATCATCTCTTCGGTCGTCGCGTTTATCATCTCTTCTGTCGTCCCTCCTATCATCTCTCGAGTCGCGGCCCCTGCTGTCTCGATAACGATCCCTGTCCCTGTCCCGGTCTCTGTAACGATCGCGATCCCTGTCATCGTACCTCGAGCTGGAAGGCCTTTGGGAGCTACGCCTGGTCGGCGACGGAGACCGAGAGCGATGTGAAGGTCTCACCCTCTTGTTTGAAGAGTCTGGAGAATATGACCTGTCTCTGCGAGGCATTGTTTTGAAGACGAATTGAGGCGCTAATGAACCGCTTCCAGGGTCAAGGTCAAGATTCAGGTTGAAACCCTCAGAAAAACATTCCAAGGATCGCCACGTGTATATTACGTAATATTATATCATCCTTCACCGTCATTGATCCGATCCCCCTCGATCCACCAACGTGCACCAACTTTTGTATCTGAGCCATGGCTCGAGATATTTTGGACCCATCGGCGCTGATCACACCACTTATTAACTTGTTGCCGTCAAACAAAAGGCGGCTGGAATCTCAACAAGATGCCATCACCGCTCTGGTTCATTCTGCCTTTCATGCCCTCTCCTTCAGGCTCATCGCCGTGGACGATTCATCCCCGGGGAGTACCATTCTATATGGCACACTTCCAGAAGCCTGGAATGCAAACGGTCCCGGAAACTACACACTCCGATATCGACATGAACAGAGCAGCCTGGAGTTTATCATAAAAGTTATCAAGCTCAGTAGCCGCACGTTGATCAACGCCATTGCGGTCGGGGTATGTGACCATCTTTTTCTTTCTATCATCATCCGAGAGCTAATATGTATGGATCAGAGCGATAAAACAGCATCTTTGGATATCTCTACAAACGATTTCACGTCTCCGTCTTTCTTCCCGTTCGACGCACAAGCTTATAGTCCTCCGCCCCTCATCCACGGCTATATTTCATCTAACCGTGTCGCGGACTTTATCAGTCAGCTAAAGCTGAGGATAATTCAGAATATCATGCCTGGCTTGCACAAGGAAGGATACTCTGAGGGCTCCGATCCTCGTCAGTCCCCGAGTAGCCCTAGACGAGATTCTGCGCGCCCACAGCCCTTCTCGCCTCCCTATGCTCCTGAGCGCCCCTTCGGGGAGCCCTCTCATATTCCATCTAGGAATCCGCTCGAGATTGGTCGTCGCGACCTTGATCCGCTGGGTGTCGACCCACTAGCCAGTTTCAGCCCACCGCCACTGTTTCCTGGTGGATCAGGTGGTGACGGGATGTTTGTTGGTCCGAATCACCCCATGTTCGGCGGTCGTGGACGAGGGGCCTTCCCCCCCAACCGCGGGCCATGGGGCGGTGACGGCTACTTGCCGCTGATGGGAGCACCTCCAGGCGCTCGGTTTGATCCTGTTGGTTCGGGCCCACTCGGCCCATTCCCAAGTAATACAGGCCCAAGGGGTGGTCCGCCTGGTGGAGGAAACCTTCGTGGACCAGATAATGACGAGTTTATGCCTCCCGGGGCCGTAAGTGTCTTTCCTTCGTCTCCCTTGATGCTGTTCGCTGATATGACCGCTTGTAGGGCGATATGTTCATGTGAATAAAAGATGCGATCATGAGGTTATGAATGCATTTTGTGTATTGGTAGCATTAATTGTATGATAGTTTGTAACGAGGGACTGTTGTGTTGTAAAGCGCTTTACAGCTCATTACGGCTTCGACCGCCGGTCCGCCGACTGGTCATGTATAAAACCGGAAGTATAATCCATCGACTTGTCGTCATTTCAATACCCCGCTGCCTACACGCCGTCTCCTGCACCCACACCCACATTTCTACGCATATGCAGGCCGCATATCCTCCAAGTAACCCCCCTTCCCCAATACGGTCTAGAAAAATCGCTTCCATACCCGGCTTCAGAGCACCGCCAAAGCCCAAGCCTCCTCCCATCGAAGAACTGAGCGTCCGGGAACTCAGAGATCTCTATGACAGAAACGCAAAGATTCTCGCCACGCCGTCCGTCAATTTCGTTTCTGTTTCTGTCCGCGTCCGTCTATCTGGCATCTGACGCATACGCCGTTCAACATTCTCTTTTGTCTTTTTCGGTTTCCTCAGGGCGCCCTCCACGTCGACGTATGTTCCACGGATCATGGCTGAGCAAGCCAAAATTGAATCAAAGTTGCTCGAACTTGAGGGGATGAGAGACATCCAGGTCGGCCTCGAAGTCACACATATCGACGAGGACGAGCAGATGCGCATCGACAAAGCGCCTGGACCACCCCGTCCAATCGAGGCTAAATTACGAGCGCTCGAAAAGTTCGTGCGTGTCGCATTTCCCCCTCTTCCTCGGAGTCCCTCCTTTCAAATTTCTTTTATTGTTGTCATCTGCTCCGTTCCCAATCCACATGTCTCCTCTGATCTATTTCCTTATAAAAACTGATCTTATTCCTTTCAGGGCAGCGCCTTCCGCCAACAAAATGGCGACAAGGTGCCGGCGTTCTCATTCGAAGAGGCCATAGAACTCGAGCAACAAGCACACGCGGCAGATCTTGAGAGGAAACAGCGCTTGCTGGAGAGGCGGGAGAAACAGGGTCTCGTGTCGGTGAAGGGCCGCATGCTGACTCGAGAAGAACAAGAAGCACGAATCTGGGCATTCATGTGCGGTGACCGTACTGATCACGCGCAAAATTCAGTCCTGATATATACCGTTCTTTAGGAGTTATAAACCTTCAGAGTCTGACCTCGAAGACGAGGATGAGGATGACTCGGAGGATGAAGATCCCTCAACGTGGTTTCACGATGACCAGGATGACGGGCGAAAGGGTCAGGACATTATTGAGCCTGATGCTGAGGACCTGTCGGAGGTGATCCGCGTTGATACCAGCAGGATTTATTACAACACGTTTTGTGAACCTCGAGACGAGAATTGAGTAGCCCACTAGTGTTGTAGATCTCTGTATTAGTTCCTCGATGTAGCATTGTATCACGAACGCGATCATATTGCAAGCAGGGTAGCGAAAAGGTGGACTACAGTAGGCATGTGTGGTACGTAAAACGATCAGAGCGAGCATGAAATCATGATATATTACGTGACGGATCGTGCACAAAGGGTCCTCTAAATCACGGATCCCGTGCGTGAACTGGGCAAGATTTTCCGCGCTGAAGCCAGGAGGACAGGCATGCTGCGACATACATTAGAAAAATCAGCAACACACGAATTGAACTTGATGCTTGCCATTGTGAAAACTACAGAGGCAGCTCAAACGTGCAACCATACAACCCTCCGTGAACTCCTCGAGACAGATGACGCCTGACATTAAGAGTATTGAGTAGACTTGACCAACAAGCAACTATGTTATCTTACATTCAATGCCAATAAGGATACTTTCCCGAGGAAGTTCATATACCAAATACTTGGCAGTCGGTGGAGATTGTCCCCTGCTGCCATCCAAGCAACTCCTGACGTGCGCTTCCTGTTCCGTAGCTGGGCCAAGCTCGGCCAGATTCTGACCACAGACAGGACATCTGAAATTGTAATATGTAAGGGCGGCCTAACCAGCTGGTCGATCAAAGTCAAAGACATGCTTACTCTGCGAGGTCGCTCAGTTGCGAACTAGTATCTCTCGTCAGATTAGGTACTGGTACTGAAAGCCTCGCCTGGTCGACGAAGATCCTCTCTATCGACGCTACTCCATTGTCGCGGAATCGGCTGGGGGCAGGAACGCTCACGGCGTCGTAGCATGAATGACAGACTCGTTGAGAAGACGTCGATGCCGACGAATCAGGGGCTGTGGGATCCTGAACAATCTCGGATGGGTCAAGAGGAACCCTGTACGACGAGCAACGGTCGCAGAAAATGCGTCCGCATCGACGGCAGTGCTATGACCTTCATCAGGTTTTTACGGAAATAAATGATCTTACAACTCACATGCTGGCCAATGACTCGCAATCAGCCTCGTGAAGAAAGGGGAAGAGACGTTGGACGTACCCGGCGAAGTAAGAAACTGAAGCGACGTTGACAACCGCGGCAGTTCTGAACGTGGTGGTCTCTCTCCCAACGTACACGCATCTCATGAGGGGTAGGAGGTATATATTTTGGTGCAACCACCTTTTGTGGAGCTTCGTGAGTAGGAACCCTGAACTCAGGTGCTTGTGATAGATGGGGCGTAAGGTCCGTCGGCGTTCGGGGTGTAGGCCTTCGGCCAAGGCGATCTCCCGAGAAGGATCCTACAGATGATGGACGACGCATTGTACCTTGTGGTGACGAGCTTGGATAATGAAATTCTTCATCGTCCTCGTCCTCATCCTCCTCGCTATGGTCCTCATCTGTACACGGTAAGAGTTTAGTGTGATACTACGTAGTCTCAAGAGATTTATACCTCCGGTGCTAAGAAGCAAACCTTGTGCACCGGCGGCCAGCCGTCGCCGCTCGAGTTCTCGACTGAATGCATTTAATAGAACCTCTGCTTGAGTCTTGCGTTCCGGGTCATCATCACCTGAATAAGCTGCTTCAATCAGAGCTGAAAGGCTATCGCTATTGAGCGTACCCAGAATGCCCTGTCTCAATTCCATTGTGGCACGCTCGAGTTTTGCTATAGCCCTGCGAGCTTCAACTGCAGAGTTCGACTGATCGACGGTTTCAAGATCTCCAACCTGCGGACCCGCTAAGTAACGCGCACGGGCAACATAGTCCTGGGCCGAGGTAAGAGGACTACTAGGGATCGCCGAGAGCTCTTGACCTTCAGGATCCCCCAAGTCATCCATATTTTCCTCGACAGGCACCATTGTACCATCATGCAGCCAATGATAGTATCGGCCATCGGGACCGAGGAATGGCAAGGGAGGAATATCTAGACGCCGTCTCATCACGCGAACCCAGCGTCTCCTTCGAACCCAAGAGTGGGCAGAGATTGAACCGGAAGGAGAGCGCGAGCTGCTACTAGAGCCTGATGCACTGAGCGCTGCAACTGCGGAGCCCCCCGCCAATAAACGTTCAAGTCGAGGGGGTGGCTCAGGTGTCCACTGTTCGTCAAGGTCATCGAATGACTGCGCATACTGCCATCCTGTTTCTGCATCAACTTCGGGAAGCGTCACATCTAATGTCCAGTCAGAGCTAATGGCAAATTTTAGTAGATGAAAGAAGTTGATCTCGAAGAACAACTCACAGCCAGAAGTGGCTTCTCTCGACACCACTCTGGACATTCTTGACACCGGGTTTAGGGAGCTTAAAGGGTTCGTCTCTTAACGGTAGAAGCACGGCACTCCTCCATGCAGGAACGAGCCTTTTCCCCGTCACATCATCAGGCTTGAGCAACTTTAACTCAAAAGGCGGTCGACGTCCGCCTTTCCCCAAACCAGATGGCGAAAACCTTGGCCTCCCGCCAGAAACAGCCAGGGTTTTCAGCCGAGTATCGAGCCGTTGATTCTCGTACAGGATAAGGGGGATCGTGGTATGCGCAGCCAACGGGTCATAGGCGATGGAGGAGTGTCGCCATTGCATTGCCTCAAATTTCGAAAGTACCTGAATGAAACGGTCATTTGAAAGCAAACGTAAACAATCGAAATCGGCCTACTTCACAAATCCATACTTCGAATACGGCAGCCGATGCATCGTACGCAGTTTCACCCCAATTGTTTCGGATGAGCGGGTTTGCGGACTGCTTCGTCAGGAGGTAAAGAACGATAGGAAGGTGGCCCTTGGAGGAGGCGTTCACTAGAAAAAACTCAGGTGATATGTGGGTGGTGGATCAGCCGAACTCACTGAGAGGTGTCCATCCACCTTTACTACGTACGTCAACTCCAGGCACACCATCCACCGGGCCCGCTGCACCGCCTCGTTCACACAGCCACCGAACAATATCCAAATAGCCCTTGCTTAAGGTACGTGACAGTTGATAAAGCAGAAGGCGAACTGCATACCTTAGAGCATGCGTTATGCAAAGCCGTCCAGCCGTCAGCATCGTGTGCATGGACATCCGCACCCTTTGAGACCAAAAATTGGACAACTTCCAGCCGCCCGTGTAGGGAGGCTTTATGTAAGGAAGTCTAATGAAGTTAGCAGCCCGTAATGAGCGAGGGTAAATGGGACGCTACCCTACCTCTCCTTCCCTGTCCTCTAAATCGGGAATGGCCCCGCAACCCTCCACAACTATATGTGCGTCGTCAGGAATCGAGTGGCATGAGAGAGTAACTACTCTTACGCCATTTCACTATGTCAAGATAACCTCTACCAGCAGCGGCGTGTAACGCTGTGGATCCGGTCCGTGAAGATGCGCCATTGACAAGAGTAAACGATTCAACGTTGCCGGTCTGCATAGCATTCCGTACGATTCGCTGCAGCAGAGGTAGGTCACCAGAGGAGGCGGCAGCATAAAGTGCTTCAAGCTGAGCAGGAGATGCGTGAGGCGGTGAGGGAGAAGGGGAGGTTGGACCTGGAGGAGGACGAGGAGGTGATGTCTCGTGTAGAGCTTCATTTGATGAAGGATACTCGGTCAGCTCTGACGACTGGAGTGGAACAGCCACTTGGCTCTCAGAAGGAGACGGGGTAGACGTAATAGTCTCAGGGATTTGCACGGGAAGCGCGTCTGAAGCTGCCACGTCTTCCTCGACGCCAGGGTAGACAAATTCCTCTTCCTCCTCACGGCTTGCATCGTGAGAAGGGGCTACTTCCTGTACGTCTGCGGGATATGAGAAGGAGTCGGAGTGGGTACTCGACGTCCTGAGTGTCATCACGTCGTTAGAATGTGATATTGGCACGTGGATGTTAGAGCGGATAAATAAAACACGTACTCCTCGATTGTTCCAAGTAAGTGTCTATCATCCGTATCGCTCATTATTGCGGCGAAGATGGAAAAAGCTCGTGGAGGTTGGCCCTAATTTCTCATAAAAAGGCTACGAGAGGCTCAAAGCGAGGCACGCGACTGTGACTTTTCAGGCGCTGATGACTCATCCAATGCACGTGATGGTATGATATAACCGCGTCTGGCCACGGCCTTCGGGTGTAGCACGGACTCTCACTGAGAACAATTCGAGTAAAGTTACGTTCATGCTTACTGCCATCTCAGCGGTAGCCAAGAGATCACTCAATAGACCTCTGGTCGCCCTCTACTCACAGATGTCTCAAGCTCAGAATGGTGTCTTGAAACGTGATACCAACCGCCAACCTGTGGCGATACCATACTCCTCTCGTCTCGTTGAGGGACGTGCCCTAGCACAAGACGTGTGGTCAATCTTCAAGTATATCACGACACCCGTCTTCTGTTCCATGTTTTTTTGACGTGTTATAGTGCGGCCAACTTGCCACCAGACTGCCTGAATCTCGGTCAAGGCTATATGAACTTTGCGCCTCCCAAATGGGTTACAACCGCCGCCGAAGAAGCCCTTAATACCGTGGGACCAAACCACTACTCCCATCCCAGGGGACGTCCGCGTCTGCGCCAAGCAATCAAGCAGTTCTATGGGGCCCAGTTCAATAGGGATCTAGACGTTGACTCTGAGATCCTTGTCACGAGCGGAGCTAATGAAGGCAAGAGTTTTTCAGAATACCTACAGCATAGAGCTTCTCTTACCCGCCATGTTATACAGGGCAATACTCTGTCTTCACGGCCTTCCTGGAGCATGGAGACGAAGTTATAATGTTTGAACCTTTCTTTGATCAGTATTTGCCATCCGTCACCTTTAATGGAGGAAAGCCCGTATATGTCCCTTTGCACCCGCCTTCACACGACATCCCAAAGCCAACTAGTCGTGATTGGACCATCAATTTTGAAGAACTACGGTCAGCCTTCTGCATATTTCCTGAGGTGTGAGGTGTCATGCTGGAAATATACTTGCAGAGCCGCCATCACCCCTCGTACCAAAATGATTATCGTTAACACCCCTCATAATCCTGTTGGGAAAGTGTTTACCCGTGCAGAGTTAGAGCAGATTGCCGCCCTTGCAGAGGAGTTTAATCTTCTTGTCATGGCAGACGAAGTGGTGCGCCCGAAGTTATTTGGCCACAACATGCTCTCTCTCAGCACCTTTATACCAGTACGACTGCTTGGTCTTTGACAACAAGGAGCACGTTCGCATCGCAACACTTCCTGGGATGTGGGACCGCACTGTCACTGTTGGATCTGCCGGAAGCGAGTTTTCCCGCAGCTTCCTGGTCATTTCATTCTTACCTTCTTCTTAGAATCCTTCGCTGCTACTGGGTGGAGAGTCGGCTGGCTCATTGGACCTCCCTCTATCATCACCCCGACTTTGGCAGCCAGCACCAGGATCGTGTTCTGCACGAATTCCCCTCTTCAGGAAGCTGCCGCCGCAGGACTTGAGCAGGCAGCCGCACACCGCTTCTTCGAAACTCAACTGAAGGAGTACCAGGAGAGGCGTGATTTCTTTGTCAGCGCCTTCGATCGACTCGGAGTGACCTACACCCTTCCAGAGGGGACTTATTTCGTCCTGATGGTTCGTATGAATACCCTGATCATGGCCACACCGTTGTTCATAAAGACCATCGCAGGACTCATCTAATGTTAAGTTCCCCGATGATTATCCCTTTCCGGAAACCGTGTTAGGAAGGGGCCGCGATTTTCGGTACATTCTTAGCACAGGTCTGAGGTATGCCGCTAACTTTCTAATCAGGGCCGGATGGTTCATTGCGAAGGAGATTGGGGTCTCGTCGATCCCAGTCAGCGAGGTAAGCATCTTATGATACTTCCAATCGGATTATGCTGGCTAATGTCATTCAATGCAAGTTCTACTGCGAAGAACATGTGTCTATCGGGGAAAATTACATTCGGTTTTCATTCTGCAAAGATCTAGACACGTTAAAAGCTGCTGTAGAGCGCCTGCAGAAACTCAAGGAGTATTTGGTATAGATACAGATCGAGGACGCCATTTCTTGTGTAGACAAATTAGTGCAGTGGTCATGTTGTAGAGAATACAAAATATAACCCTAGTGTTGCTCAACAATCGTAGTTGCGTCATTGGTGAACGACACGCACCTAAGCATAATACGTTACCTATGTGGACCGCCTCTATACTTCACCTGTGCGGAGTACAAATTTGGATTCAAAAAAGCTAGATAGATAGGTCACGAGTCGGATTTACGACGCGTGCGCGTGACCATAGATACATGCGCGACACACGCTCATTCTTTCCTCCTCACCGGCAGTCTGTTTGTTCATAGATCACTGGCAGCCGAGGGTTTGTCCTCCAGATGCTTGCAGATCTCAAGCCAGGGCTCTTGAGCCCTGCTGCCCTGCGAATGACTAGCCTTGCAGACCCCGTCCTGGGAACCCTCGGAACGCACTTTCGGCACGATTCCCCTGGGAATAACAAATATACCTGCATCTGTTTCTACTTGCGTCGCGCTTAGGGTGTGGACTCAGGGTATAGGCCCAGGGTGTGGGCTTAGGGTGTGGCGGACACTCTCTGATAAAAACCCACTGCCGCGTCTCAGCGGTAGCCAAGAAATCACAAAATAGACCCCTAGTCACTAGTCGCACTCTACTCAAATGTCTCAAGCTCAGCAAGGTGTCTTGAAACATGTGCAACATGATGCCAACCCCCAACCTGTGGCGATACCATACTCCTCTCGTCTCATTGAGGGACGTGCCCTAGCACAAGACGTGTGGTCAATCTTCAAGTATATCACGAGTCCTGTCTTTGTCCCATACTTTTGACGTGTTATAGTGCGGCCAACTTGCCACCGGACTGCCTGAACCTCAGTCAAGGTTATATGAACTTCTCACCTCCCAAATGGATTACAACCGCCGCCGAAGAAGCCCTTAATACCGTGGGGCCAAACCACTACTCCCATCCCAGGGGACGTCCGCGTCTGCGCCAAGCAATCAGGCAGTTCTATAGGGACCAGTTCAACAGGGATCTAGACATTGACTCTGAGATCCTTGTCACGAGCGGAGCTAATGAAGGCAAGAGTTTTAATACCTACAGCATAGAGCTTCTCTTACCTGCCACGATCCGCAGGGCAATACTCTGTCTTCACGGCCTTCCTGGAACATGGAGATGAAGTTATTATGTTTGAACCATTTTTTGATCAGTACTTGCCATCCATTATCTTTAATGGCGGAAAGCCCGTATATGTCCCTTTGCACTCGCCTTCGCACGACATCCCAAAGCCAACTGGTCATGATTGGACCATCAATTTCGAAGAACTACGGTCAGCCTTCCGCATATTTCCTGAGGTGAGGTGTCATGCTGGAAATATACTTGCAGAGCCGCCATCACCCCTCGTACCAAAATGATTATCGTTAACACCCCCCATAATCCTGTTGGGAAAGTGTTTACCCGTGCTGAGTTGGAGAAGATTGCCACCCTCGCAAAGGAGTTCAATCTTCTTGTCATGGCAGACGAAGTAGTGCGCCCTGAGTTATACCCACTGCATGCACTCTCTCAGCAGCTTTATACCAGCACCACTGTTGGGTCTATGACGACAAGGAACACGTTCGCATCGCAACACTTCCTGGGATGTGGGACCGCACTGTCACCGTTGGATCTGCCGGAAGCGAGTCTTCTCAGCCTCCTGGTCATTTCATTCTCATTTCCTTCCTAGAATCATTCGGTGCTACTGGGTGGAGAGTCGGCTGGCTCGTTGGACCTCCCTCTATCATCACCCCGACTTTGGCAGCCAGCACCAGGATCGTGTTCTGCGCGAGTACCCCTCTTCAGGAAGCTGCCGCCGCTGGACTTGAGCAGGCAGCCGCACACCGCTTCTTCGAAACTCAGCTGAAGGAGTATCAGGAGAGGCGTGATCTCTTTGTCAGTGCCTTCGATCGACTCGGAGTGACCTACACCCTTCCAGAGGGTACTTTTTTCGTCCTGGTGGTCCGTATGAATGCCCCGATCGTGGCCACACTGTTGTTCATATTCATCATCGCAGGACTCGGCCAACGTCAAGTTCCCCGATGATTATCCCTTTCCGGAAATTGTATTAGGAAGGGGCCGCGATTTTCGGTACGTTCTTAGCCTGGCCGTGTCGAGATGGGGTATGTCACTAACTTTCTAATCAGGGCAGGATGGTTCATTGCGAAGGAGATTGGGGTCTCGTCGATCCCAGTCAGCGAGGTATGCATTTCATGGTGTTCCCAATCGGATTATGCTGACTACGTCATTCGATGCAAGTTCTACTGCAAAGAACATGTGTCTATTGGAGAAAATTACCTTCGCTTTTCATTCTGCAAAGATTTAGACACGTTGAAAGCCGCCATAGAACGTCTGCAGAAACTCAAGGAGTATTTGGTATAGACATGGATGGAGGACGTCATTTCTTGCGTAGATAACCTAGTACAGTGGTCGCTATTTTGCGTGTTGTAGAGAATATAAGATATACCCTAGTGCTGCTCAACGGCCGCAGTTGCGCCAATGGCAAACGAACCACCCTGACTATGATCTATAATTGACTCCTCCAAATAATCCACAATTCTCGATAGGCACTTGTCCCGAGTTCCCATGTTATCGTAATAGGTGGGATTAGAAGCGACACGTCGGGCCAGGAAAGTCCAGGCCAGCGCTTGGACGCCCTCCTGTTTATTTCGGATGTGTCCCCTATCGCGATGGTGCTTGTACCACTGCCGCAACTGCTCAGAGCCCAGGAGCCGCGACTCCAATGGGAGGCCTCCCTCTAGGAATCGCATATACGTATCTTTATCCTCCGCTTGACAGAAAAGGTGGAAGTGACCCATATCTCCGTGGCGCACCGCACGCCCTTGCATGTGGACGAGTTCCTCGAGGGTATAGTTGCGCAGCTGGCGCCCGGCACCATCCTCGTAGACGGTAAAATATTGCGTGCCCATCACCACCACGACAGCCGCACGGACGGGGAGCGCCCAACACGAGTCCCTGGCCACGACGAGCACCCGGACGACACCCTCAGCGTACAGCTCCAAAACGGTCGCACGATCCTGTTTGTGCATGCCCGAATGGAAAAGGCCGACGCCCTTGGAAAGGAAATCGGCCAGGCCGCGGTCTTGCAGCCTGTCCGGGCCAGCGCGGACGTGTGGCGACTCGAGAAACGCCGCGGATCCCGCGTCACGGTCAAACGTAGATGGGAGGAATCCGGCCTCTGCCCCTGTTTCGAGGGTGCAGTTCACGATGAGGTCCAGAGCGACGGAAGAGCATTGAGTCCGCGATGGCACGAAGACAATCGCCGGACCGGGACTGACGGAAAGGATGGCGGCTGACGCGGGCCTCGCCATGGCCTTGAATAAGGCCGCAGAGTGGGGGATCGCGAATGTATGGGCAACCACTCTAAGCGACTGGTCCCGGTCGCTCTGCCTAAAACTGTGGAAGGCTGAAGAGGGTACGTCTAGCCATGCGGCTAGGTCCGCTGCGTCGTTCAGCGAGGCAGAGAAACCTACGACGCGGGTCGGCTGAGTTTGGATGACGCGGCGTAGAGAGGATACGGCAAGCTCATAATACGGGTCCAACTGCTCCAGATTCTCGAGGATCACTAACTGTAGCCCTGGGTATGAGCGAGCCAAATCTTTTTCCTCGGAAAGCGCGGCCAGAAGATAAGCCGAGGTGGTCAAGCGTATCTCCTTATTTCTTGCGGGTGCGAGCGCATCTGAACCCCTGACAAAACTCATGGAGAATCCCATAACCGATACTACTCCACGTAAATCCGACATCCATTCCATGACGATGCTGTGTCGTGGTGCGATGATCAGGACGTAGCCGGCCATTGCGCTGCGAGCTAACGTCTCGCTATCAAAAATTTAAATAACAGCAGACGGGATGAGACGAGGGATTGCCTCACCACACCAAGATGTGTCCCAAAGTAGACTTGCCGGAACCACTCGGTGAACAGACAAGGGCATTGTTCGCAGTGTTCACCGTGCTCCAGAAAGCTTGCGTTTGAATGGCGTTTAGTACCCGTAGTTTCGCAGCGAATAGCTCCCCGAGGACGTGGTTTTGCAACACGGACAGAGACAAGAATGGGATATTGAGACGTGGCGTATGGCTGTTGGACTGAGCGGGCATGACCAAGTCAGAGAGGGAAACATGAACCTCGTCTTCAGCACCCATCCATCTCTCAAAGACGTAGCGAATGGCGACAGAGGGTGTGATCTCTCCTTGTGGTATCGAGATTAGGAACTCCACATCCAACACGTCTGTCGATTGTCGAAGAAGCAGATAAGCAACCTGTAATATTGTTCCTTCCTCATGATCCTCGACCCAGAGCCAGAATGGTTCAGCAGAACCATGCTTGGAGTTCCACGAGAAGGAACTACGCACGCGGGTATCAATCCTGAGAACATCGGAACCAAGAGGGCGCAAAGAATAAGAGACTTGGACTGCAGGAAATTGTTTAGCGGCATTAAGGATAGCTTGTCCATGAATCGCGTTGAGATGAACCAAATCCCCCAGTTTCTCTGGCGACATCCGTGCCAGGTCCGAGACAGAATGGCTAGAGGCGAATTGCTCTAGTCCATAGAAGACATCCTGCTTCAGCTGGAATTGTTTGAGTGGGTGGTCAAAGGGCCAGATACGTTTTTCGATAGCTTTGCTCATCCCCATCAACACGGCTGTTGTGTTAGCCCATTTCTTGCTGATAGATATTTCAAGGAGGGCCCGAACAATACGTCCGGCGTTCTGGGCGACATATTGCATATCCGATACCAGAGCAAAGTCTTCCACGAGAATCCAAGAGATATAGCCCTGGAGTAATACGTTGACTTTGCCCTGTCGCGTGAACAATAATTCTGGCTCGTCGGAGGGTTTTCCCGATTTGTTCCCAGAACTCTCTCCACTTATGTGGACCTTGCCCGAAGTGTTTTCAAACGCATTCTAAAACGGAAAGAAGTCAACTCGAGCCCCTGCGCGATATTTTCTACTCACTTCCACGTCGTATACTGTCTGATCGAGTAGCGAAACAAGCTCCTTTGTCTCATTATCCCTAACTTGGATCTGATCAAACTGCAATCGTTTAATGGCAATTCACGTAGTGATGTAGAATTTGGCCAAACTCGCTTACCTCGGTGCTGAGACTGACCATGAAGAGAACACTTTCCTCGGTCATGTGCGCTCCGAGGTGTCGATTGAAGATCTCAATGGACTCGTGATGGATGTAGTATTTTGCCGCAATTCTTCCAAGATCGGTGATAGTAAAAGAGCCGCTGTCTTTGGCATGATCAACCATGCGAGCCTCCACAAGGCGGTTTGTCGCAGAGGCGACTAGTTGATGTCGCTTGCTATTTAGCGATGGATCATCTCGCACGTCATCATGGGATAACCCTTCACGCTACTATAAGAGTCATGGTTTTTGTCTTGAAGGGATAACTCACCATACAGAAAAGGATTTTTTTGCATCCGCACAAGGAGATAGGTGTAACCTAGCCATCTGACGGCATCACGTACTGTTGCTACAGTGCCAAGAGAGATTTCAGCATTCATGGAATCAACCATGCCTTTAGTGAACCTTCAGAAAAGGCCGTCAGTCATCATTCTGTCGAACGACAGGACACATACTTCGACTCAATAGGATTCTGCACATATCGTCAAATGAGGCCTCTAAAAAATAGATGGAAGATTCCCTCACCTGGGAGGTGACCGCATCCAAGTAATGCTGTAGTTTGTCTCCAGTAGTGCAGATGAAGCCCTGCCCGCTGGTCTCGAAGCCTGGTCTCCCTGCGCGACCGAACACTTGGAGGACATCCAGGACAGATAAGTCCACGAATGCGCCCTTGGAGCTATCGTATATTTGGGTACCCTTGATGATGACTAGATACGTGTACACGATGACCGTGCTTCCATGTACAATTAAGAGCGCTGACCTGCGTGAGCTGGTAGGTTCACACCCCATGCAAGCGTAGCGGTACAACAAAGAACCTGATTGAACTTAGAGGACAAAAGTAGTCAGGAGAGGTGGTGTTTACCTTAATGGCTTTCGCATTGAACATCTTTTCCATCATATTTCTGTCCGCGCGCAGCATTCCAGCATGGTGAATCCCGAAACCATCATCGAACAGCTGCTTCATCTCCTTGTTTCGCGAGGAACTCATTTCATGGCGGAAATGGCTATAATTCGGATGATCTTGACAGCTGAACTCTCCCAGGGTGTCTTCCTTGCTAGCCGCTTCTCGGAGGGCTAAAGCAGCCTTGACTGTTTCCTTCCTAGCATGGACAAATACCATGACCTGGTGTCCGTCTCGAACAAGCTCAGAGACTTTCTCAAAGGTCACGAGATCCAGGTTCGCCTTTGACTGGGCGGTTCCGGGCTTCCCCTTGACGCCAATAAAGCGTTGTTCAAGTGGGACCGGTCTAAATGATGAATCGAAGTAGAACAGCCCGGTCTGTCGGGAGACGCTAACACTAGGTGAGCCTCATGAGCCTGACCAAGGACTTGCCAAACCTTAAGAAATCAGCAACGTCAATATAATTCGGAAGCGTGGCACTTAGGCCCACGATACGAATAACAGATTGGCTTGACTCGACCTGACAAGAGTAAAATTTTCGGCGAAACATAATTAACCTTCATCGAAACGTACCTGGCGTAAAGTTCTGGCCACAATTGTTTCTATGACAGCACCGCGCTCTTCATTCAGGAGGTGGACCTCGTCTATGATTAACAGTTTCAACTTCTGCGTTGGGGGAATGTTTTCAAGACCATGTACGTCGCGCTGAGAGGTATGCGTACTGAAGCGATTTCCCCTTCACCAGTCGGCTTTCTAGTGACGACGTCCCACTTCTCTGGCGTTGTCACGATGATCTGTGTTTCTGCTATCTCTGCTTTCGTCAATTGCATGTCACCCGTAAGCTCACGGACACGGATGGCAAGCCACTGCAGGCGTTTGGCGAACTTCCTCACGATCTCAGAAGCCAGGGCCTTCATGGGAGCCCTGAAACATTTCAAGCCATCAGATTCCTGCGTCTATGCAAGGTTGGACATTTACACGTAAATGATTTTGAAGTCGTCTCTTCGAATAGAAGCAGGAAGAGACTCCGACTGTGAACGAGAGCGATGTTGGTCTAGCACTCGAAGAATCGTTAGCATAGCTACATCTGTTTTACCCTAAGCAAGAGATGTGAGGATGAGACGTCAATGTCTTGTGTCGGGACGAGGGTTCACGTACTGCGCCAGTGGGGGCTAGAGGAACAAGTGTCAGTAACCCTCGGAGAGCGGTACAGAAAGAGCCCTTATTACCACACACCAACATGTTCTCATTTGAGCCATATGCAGTAGGATAGATGATAGACTGCATCCTATTCAAGGAGGAATAGCCCTGTGCGTCATTCTCAATAAATTTGAACCAGATCTGAGCAAAAATGGAATGTACAGGGAATGACTTCCTAGCTAGAGCGTCGAGTTCGTGCACCTGGATGAGCCTTTCTGTGGCGCGTGGAGGAACCGCCTTTGCAGGAGGCACAACGACTTCTTCATAGTACTGGTGTCCACTAAGCTTAGTGGACGACCTCGGAGCACAACAATCCACATACATCGTGAACGTGCTGAATGGTCCCCACAGGAAGAGTAAACTTTTTTCCGGAATGAGAGAGTATATTTCCCTGGGAACCTGCTGTACCGTAAACATGCGGCAAGACTTCCGGAGCAGGCACCTGCGAGGGAACATGGTGTGAAGCCGCGCAAAGGTACGTAGGAGGAAATACGAAACTGGTGGTCCGTTGAATAAGGGTCGTTCCGCGTTATGTCTGAGAGTCTCCTCCATCCGTCTTTTCGCGTCGGCATGTGTAAGACTGGATCCACTGTCTAAGATAGAAAATGATCCTATTAGTCCACGACTATCTAGAAAAGTGGAGCTTACCAGGAGCAGTGCCGTAAGATGCGCCGATGGGTGTCTCATCTTTGGGTTGCTTCAGAGCCGTTTCCAGCTTACCAACACATCATCAACTGGGCATCCCCATGCGAGAAACCTCAGGTTGGCATCGCACCTCCGCCGCAATGAAAGATCTGTTGTCGAGGATCTCGACAATCATGTCCATATCATCATATCCTATCATGTCGAACAAATCCTCCGAAATAACCTCATTTGAATCATGAGACGCGAGAGCCGCGTGTAAATGAGACAAGACAGGTTGCAATTTCGGCTCTCTGATTAAAACCCAACAAACCCATTTCAGTTGGTCGAATTGAAACGATCAAAAAGGGCCGTCCCCCCCTCCCCAGGCGATCAACGGGTACACGTACGAAAGTAGCCTGCTCATCAACTGGTCACGCGGCGACGCTGCCGCATTCCGGGATCTGTACAAGTCGAGCACCGTCTCCAAACACGAGGCTTCTTGATGATCTTCGGCTAGTTCAGACGCGACCTCATTGCCACCTTTAAGCGATTTAGCATCAACTCCTTTGCGGCGCCGTCAAGCGAGGCGTGGGGGGGGAGGGACCCCCAATAATCGGTACCTTTATCTGTTACCTTGAGACTGAGAGGAGTAGAGTAATGGCGATGGCGTTAGTCTCTGGAAATTACAGCATGTTTTTCACGGGTCACCCGGACGCACGATGTCCAGCGCTCCAAGGCGCGATCTCCGGAGTGATCTTGAGAAGGGCTTATCAGAAATTGGACGTGCTCAAGAAAACCGGGCATGTTCGGGTTATCACGTATATCATGCACTTTGGAGGTTGGTTAAGAAGGCGAATCTGAGCTGTGCAGCGCGTCAACCATGCGAAGCGGGTCGTCCGGTCCGGGACCGAGAGGACCCAACTACGCCGCTTGCACGCACTGCATTAGCCACGTCCATCCAGACACCAGAGGACGCCATGGGATCTACGTGAGTTTACTTTCTATTTCATGACCCTCGAAGCTAAATGTTCATTTCCGCAAGTGTGCCATCCCTTTATCTTGACCCCCAAATCCGTGACTGGGTCTTATTCCCTATCACCCTCGTTATGGTCGTAGAATTCATCCTCTGTCGCTGTGCCCGCACTCACAGCCCTGGGTTATCTTTAGATATTAGTGGGGGTGTTGAGGCACTACGTTGTCGTTCTTTTACAGTCGTCTCCGACAAAGCTCCCACGGGCAGCCATCCGAGAACAGTGCGTACTCGTATCTGACACGTACCCCGTGGGCGGAAATTGTAGTGACACAGCTTTCCAGACGGGCTCTCGCGCGCTCCAACGTCCTGCGCGCTACATCTACCAACTCCCCAATACCGTTTTACTATTACCAGGCCATCTCGCAGGACCTGTCAAAGGCATTCGCCGAGGGTACGTACCTGAAGGATGGATCCCCGAAGCAAGGCGAAACACCGGCACCACCTAATCCGCTCTCGGATCCCGCGGCCATGGACGGGATGATGGCGGGGATGCGGACGCAGATGGTCATGATGGTACCCCAAATGATCGTGATGGGTTGGATCAACTTCTTCTTCGAAGGGTTCGTCTTGAGTACGTTCTGTCCCCCCGATTCGATTCTATGTCTGTCGAGACTGATGGTTTGGGTTTGGGGAATCGACAGTCAAGTTACCGTTCCCGTTGACCTTGGGTTTCAAGTCCATGCTCCAGCGCGGAATTCAAACTCCTGACATGGATGTTCGCTGGGTGTCTTCACTATCATGGTACTTCCTGAACTTCTTCGGACTGAATGGCCTCTATCGCATCATTCTGGGTGGAGACGAAGGTGGGCCTTCACATGCTTTTCATCCTTTGCTTCGCGTACCAAATATGGGCTTCCAGGGGCCGATGCCACGCAGTCACTTGCCGCCAGTCCTTTCGCTATGGGTACGCCACAGGTCGGGCAACCTCAAGACTTTAACAAGCTTTTCAAAGCGGAGTGTGACCACCTAGCGTTTGCGGAGGGCATCCACAAGTGGATGGGTGATGACGTTGAGACTCGCATTCTAAAGAGATACGGCAGATTGTGAAAATGATTGATAAAATTCTATCTCGGGATGACCCAAGTCTATGCGCGTGCTTCTAGTACAATGTGAATATGGGAGATGAATAACTTATTACAGTGAACTGGCGGGGAAATCTAGTTGAATGCAGCACGAATACCAAGTGACTGATGTAAGGTAAGATGCGTGTCATACTGGATTGACAAAGGCACTGCAAGACTGGATGATACTAAACGCTGCCAGACTATACAAGGCCGTCGTAAAGCGAGAGTGCCTAAGACAGGGTTAGAATAAAGAAAAGGGACGAGGGACGATGCTGGTGACATACGTCCATCACTGTGGGATCTTGCTTGCTACACTCTACAAATTCACTGTAGTTGATATTGGAACTCCTATCCTTATTCATACTCCGGAATATCTTGTCCACGCGCTAAGCAGCCAAATTAACGCATGCTTGGCACGAAAACGAGAGACGGACCTTCTCCGGTGTTTCTTCGTTCTCGGGGAGCTTGAGCATCTGGCCAGTCATCTTGTAAATAGCCTTTACTATTGAGAGCATCTCCTCGTAGGTTATGATACCATCTCTGTTGATGTCGTAGAGCTGGAATGCCCCTACGGATGGACGGATGAGGTAAGACACGAAAATGTCGGATTGGCACCTACATTTTAGCTTTTCTTCTAGACTACCTCGGCTAGTGGCACTGAGGGCACAAATAAACTCCTTGAAATCGATGTAGCCGTTCTTGTTCTCGTCAAAGACGTCGAAGACATAGTTGGCAAATTCACCAGGGTCTCCGAATGGGAAGAACTGGGTGTATATTTTACCGAAATCCTTCTTGTCTAGACGACCTTCGGGACAATCGATGATGAACCCCTGATACCTAGAAATACCGAGGATATCGTATGGAGTAATTGATCTGAGAAAGGACTGACCATTGTTGCAGTTCTCGCTTGTCGACTGCGGGAAGGCAAATATAAGGTGGGTATGCACGGATGAGGAAGAAGGGGAGACTGACAGTAGGTGTGTTTCTGAAGGTCTGAGAGTTGCTCTGGTGTGAGCTTGCTCTGTGATTTTCCCATTGAGACCGGTGGTGGTGGTGGGTGGAGAAAGGTGGATAGGTGGCGGGTGACAGTTGTAGGAAAGCAGTGCAAGTGGCCGGACCGGAGATTAGCGTTGGGTGGTTGTGGTCTGGATGTGATGGTGGACTCTGCCTCGTGTTGTACCGACGTTTGGCTGGAGGGGGTTAATTACGTGTGGGTGGAACCATGCTTGAGCACCGCCCAACCACGATGAGTGTCTGCTTTATGTCTCTGGACCATGAAAACCCCTCGAGCTCTGAGATCGTCATATGCCGTATCATTTATTAAATCGAACCGATCAGTTCAATTCTCGATCCCAACCAACAAACAGGCGTCGAATGTCCATCTCGGATCTGTCCCATCCCTCTCTCATTCCCCTCCTTACTTTAATCCGCCTTTGTCCCCCTCTCTCCCTCATCTACCACCCCCGCAGACCATCCCCCCTTCACCCCAAACATGTGCTACGTCTACGGCTCCGTTCAGGTCACCACCAGCGTCTGCCCGATGTGCAAGGTCTTCAAGCCTAGCGGCGCTAGGTATCCTCCGTTTCCTTTGCTCATCGCCCTTCCGTCGCCGCCGCCTCATCTCTCCCCTTCACAGGTGTCCTCACAAGCACGATGTCTGCAAGAATAGCGCGCTTCATCCACGTCACGACGTCGTACACATGCGCAATGCAGAAGGTAACCCCACCATCTCTGATAGTTCATTTGTGTCACCGTTTTTTGACCCCCTCTCGTGTGCCACAGTGAAAACATTTAATGGGTGCGGGTACTGCAAGGTGCGCTTTCGTCTCTAGATCGCATCTCCCAGACTCGCTCACTGGGCACTGTCATCACCATTAGTGGGCGCGTACCAATCCACCAGCAAAGCAAACTGGCCTAGCCAACCCAGGTTGGCCTGGTTGCTGTCGCAAGCCCGAATCTGGCGAGAGTCGTTTAATTCCCCCCGCGGATTGGCCTGCCGTGTCAACGGTTCATCAAATTCCTGTGCCGCCGGAGGTCAAGGCGCTACTCGAGAGCTTAGGCATCAGTGCAGTCGCGTCCAAAAGTAGCTCGTCCCTTGGGAATTCTGTCCTGCTTGGGAAATCCTCCACTGCACCCACCTCACCTCCTCCCCTCGACCGGAGAAGTAGCGCGAGCTCTGTCCCATCTCGCTCCGCCTGCACGACTCGCACGCAACCCGTCGCTATTCCCCAAAAGTCACGTTCATCTGGTAGCCCAAAGGAGACGGCCGCCTCACTCACCGGTGGCATCACGCGAAATCCCCTTAGGGAGAGTCCTCCCGCGTCTAATTCGACTCTGGCGGACGTTGGGCCGACACATCACCGCAAGACGAGCATTGATAGCCCAGAGAAGCGCGGCGACTCCCCGAATACCCCATCCCCGCTCCGACGAAGCATTGAGCTCGAGAGGGTAGAGTCTTCGCGCAGCGCCACACGCCGTTCCTCCGTCACAAGGGCCACATCCGCATCCGTCAAACCCTCCGCGGACACTTCCCCGGTTCTTCGTCGACGTGCTTCCATCACGGAGAGTTCTTCACCCTCTAGCGTGCCACCTACACCAACCGGTCGAACCACCGAACGTCGTGAGACGATCTCGGCTAGTCGACCTACTATCAAAAAGTCCAGCCTCGAGATCGATTTCAGCGTTCTAAGCGTCTCGAGCGGTGGTGCTTCCAAGTCTCCTGTCAGCGCACACAGTGACAGCAGCGATTCGAGCTCTCAGAGTGGAAGTAGTGATGGCACGATCACTTCCGATGGTGCATTCACCGATTACCTATCGGACGAGTCGGAAGCCGAGCTCCAAAAACAAGCTGAAGCAAAGGCGGCATCACTCGCTCAAACGCACGCTGAAGAACAGGAATTCAGGGCTGCTCGTCAGCAGCTTGCGGGTGTAGACTTACGCCCTCCCAAATCCTGGGGCACTGGAAATGGCGCGGGTCAGATGACACCCCGTTCCCAGGATCAAGTTTACGGTGTGTTATCAACTTCGTCATATACGACTCAGGCCAGAGGTCAGGTGGACGCGGTCGGTGTGGGCCGAGCTCGGTGACACACTTTTAAGGGAACATACGCACGGTGGGAGATATTTTGGTGCATACTAAACTTAGCATTTTTTACATATATACGGGCTGTCTGCTATAAACTTGCGTCGCCTTTGGACGCGTTGCTTTGTTGTATTTTTTTGATCGTTACTACAGTCAGTACATTAACGCAAGAAAGGATTTGAGCCGGGCCGCGATAAGCCGTGGAGTGACGTTGTAGAGCAGCCGTGTGGGCGGTGCCACCACTCGGGCACTTGCCCCCCGTTCAGTCCAGTTGTCCTTGTATCTCTCTTCACATGAACCTTGCTCGTCATTCCATCTCTTCCACGGATCCCCTTGTGTTGTATGATGTCCGACTCGACCCCGATTCCCAAATATTCACCACGTCTACTCCCGATGGCTTCGCCGTCTATCGTACACTTCCCTTAGAGCTCCTCAGGAAGCGCGGTAACTATCGTCCGACCATCTTTCCCACCTTAACGTTCATCACTCCTTAACAGAGGTCAGCGGGGGCATACTATCCTCTGTTGTCCCGATGCACTGCTCATCACTCTTATTCTTGGTCGGCGGTGGCAGAGACCCTCGATACCCTCCTAATAAGGTCATATTCTGGAACGAGGCTCTCGGGAAAGAGGTCGCAGAACTCGAATTCAGAGAGAGGGTCAGGGGACTCGCCTGTCGCCGCGGCTGGCTTGCGGTGGCACTCCGCAGGCGTGTGGTCGTCTTTGAGATAGGAGACAGTGTGAAGAGATACGGTGAATGGGACACGTATGATAATTCGAGAGGTGAGTCACGTTGTCCCTTGTCGACCGGACCCAGTGGGGTTTTGTCTAAATCTAAATGTTAACGGGGGTCACACGCGTCAGGTGTCATTGCGATCGCCACGGGTGCATACTCGACTCTTCTCGCGGCGCCCGGACGACAACCGGGACACGTGCAACTAATACACCTTCCACCCTGTCCCCTGCCCGTCCCCATCGGTCCACCACCTTCCGTGCCCCCGCGCCCACCACCACCGCAGACGACGAAGCATCCGCATTCGGTGATCGTCGCGCACAATACCGCCATCACGACCCTTGCCGTGACGCCGTCGGGGAGGCTGCTCGCGACGACGTCCGTGCGGGGGACGCTCGTCCGCGTATGGGATACCGCTACTGGGAAGCAGACACGCGAGTTGAGACGCGGGACGGATCAGGCGGAGATATACGGCGTCGCCTTTCGTCCGGACGAGGCGGAAATATGCGTTTGGAGTGACAAGGGTACCATCCACGTCTTTTCCTTGGTCGCAGCGGGTGCAGGACCCTCGTGAGTGCTTGACACACAATCGGCCTTCTTCCCTATCGCGCGTGCACATGCGGGGTTTCGCTCACAACCGAGTGTCTTTCTTTCTTTTCAGAAATCGGCAGTCGAAACTGTCCTCGTTGACGTCGTTCATCCCGATTCCGAAGTACTTTGGATCGGAATGGTCCTATGCGCAGTTCCGCATCCCAACGCAGTCTGCGCACATCTCCCTGACGCAGCAGGCTGCGGCGCGTGACGCGAATCCTGACCTCGCTGAGGAAGAGAAGTGTACCGTCGGTTGGATCGAGGCGCCCACGGCCTCGACCGCTCCTCACTCTGCCGCTGCTGCTGCTGCTGTTCCTGCTGCGCCGCCACCGGCACCAGAATACCAACTGATCGCCCTCACGTATACTGGCGGGTGGTACCGCCTCGCGCTGCCCAATAAGAAGCCGTCATCCGCGGCTCCCGGTGCTGCGCAGACCAACGTTTCGTCCTCGGGATCGGTGCGATCGGGAAGACCGCGATCGCCTAGCGGATCGTCTGTCGCCGGGGGAGGGCGCGGAGATAAAGGCAAGGGCGTTTCCTCGCGTGATTCCGATAGGAAAGATGGTGGTGGTGGTCGCGACTGCACGCTCATGGAGTTTAGACGATTCGGCAGCTGGGATGGATGGGGCTAGACACTGGCTAGACTGGCTGCCGACTCGAGGTCGGAGACGAGACACCCACACCCATCAGATCAAGGATAGGAGGGATGTGCTTCTTTTATTTTCCTTTTTCACGCTGGTTTTTTTCTTCTTCTTTGCCCTTGTTTAATAGCTGCACATGTACCTTTAGACAATGTTACTACCCACCCGCACCGGCACTAATTAAACACACCTCCTATAAGGTTTCAAGGTTTTGAACGGCCCGCATCGGGCCGACACCGTAGAGCCGCACTGACACCGACGATGCCTCACCTTGCCCTGCCCTACCCCGCCCTGCCAGTGTGTGGCTGCTCTCGAAACAGAACGGAACGCGAAACGAACAAAGAAGAGATGAGCCCTACGATCTTGACCATAGTCGAACCGTACACCCCATACCAATCGACATGCGGCTACTGCCACAGTACGAGAGCGACGAGCCACCATGCTGCAAGTCTCGACGCGTATCGCATGTCATGTTCGGTGTGATATTCTCCCCAACCCCCCCCCCCCCCTCCCTCCCCCTCTTGGAGTGAAGAAGAAAGGTGATTTTGCTCACACAGCAGGCCCCCCACGCGCGCGTCTCTGGATTAAAATAAACACTCGCGACCGACAACAACAACAAAAGGTGTATCAGGGCATGATCGATCGCGGGTGGCGAAGATCGGGTCTATTCTGCTATAAACCTGATCTCAAACGATCGTGCTGCCCGCAGTATACCATCAAGTGCGTACAGTTGTTGAACCTATTTGCATTCCAACGCGCGCGAGAAGTCAAGGTTAGAGAGAAGCGGCTTTCGTCGCGCCTTTCTGTTGGGGTCGTCGATGGTGGCTGTCGCGCCTAGTTGGATCTAGGCCTTCTACCCCCCTCTCTCTCTCTCCTCAGTCCTCTTTCATTTATCTTTTTTGTCTATCGCTGGTTTGGTATCACATACAGAGACTCATACCCCCTTTCTCCTGGTTTTCTCAAACGTTCGTTTAAAGGCTCGACGCGACAGAGTTCAAAACGTCAAAGAGCCAACGCAAGGTCGCTAATCGGTGAGTTTTGTACCAAGCCGTTGGCCTCCTCTGCCTCCTGCCGTCGTTGTTGCACCGTACCGTATCTCGTACTGTGCGGTGCAGCATACAGCGGAAGCTATACGCACGTGGTGGGTTGTGTGTGTGTATGCGTGTGTGTGGCTGATCGCGCCATCGATCCCTTCATTCTTCATATAAAAAAACTCATCTGGAACACGAAAAGCTGGACTCGATTCGTCTTGTGCGGCGATAGTGCGACCGGGGGATCTGGAACCGCAGAAGACCCTTCCTCCACGACGTAGGTACCCGGAAGCTATTTCGCGTACGCGTGCTTCTGATCGTCATTCGTACGCGTCTTGCTGGGTTTTTTTCTTGTTGTCACTTCTTTCAGGCCGCTTCAGAGCACCATCGGCTCGTCCAAATCTAAATCCAAAGAGCCTCAATTTATCCTCGAGGACGCGATCCATGCACCGGAGAGTTCTTTTTCGGGAGGAGCACATCAGAGTAAACCTGCTCATGTTTTCGAGGTCCGTATTCCGCATCTGCACTGGGAGGACCCATCCCATCCCCAAAGTCCATTCTCGAAAGTGACCGCGCAGACGGGGTTTTATAGGTTACTTTGGAGCCCTCTTCCTATTCCGATGAGAAGTTTGCCTTGTTTCAGAGCTACGAGGCGAACACCCATAAGAAACCAGAGAAGAGGAACGAAAGTTTCAAAAGGTTTTTGGTAGAGACACCTCTGCAGGTGGGGTGCTTCTTGCTCTGTACATCAACGATCATGAGGTCTAAGGCAGTCAGCCATTCAGATGGAACCCATACCTTATCCTTCCGCAAAGCCCGCGCATCTTCCTTCCCACTATGGATCATATCATCAACTTTATCGTCTTGACGGACGACTTGTAGCTATGGGTGTGATAGATATCCTGCCCAGCTGCGTCTCGAGTGTGTACTTCATGTGGGAGAAAGAATATGAAAGGTTCTCCCTAGGAAAGGTCAGTCGCATGGGGCATGCTAGAGAGACCTACAACGTTTGAGCTTGCGATACCTGCAGCTCAGTGCCTTGCGTGAAATTTCGTTGGCCAAGGAATTCCACGACGCTGGCGTCCCACAGTTGAAGCACCTGTACATGGGTCAGGCCTCTGCCTGAGTATCTTCGGGTCGTAAGACGCTCACGATGACATCGCGTGGTGCAGGTTATTACATCCACAGCTGTCAGAAGATGAAGTACAAAGGAGAATACTCGCCTTCTTTCCTGGCAGACCCGGTTCGTGATGGCTTGCATCGAGCACCTTGGTTGTGATTAAAACTCACGGCTCCCGCAGGAGGACTTCAGCTGGCATCCTCTGTCTGTCTGCAAGGGTGCCCTAGATCGGTTTAGGTATGCTTGTTTCACGCATCCTGAACACTCGTTAGAGGGACCGCCCCCGTCGATTGAGGCGGGTATGTGCCTTGTATATTCTGCTTGTATGCGCTTATGATTTCTGTTGAAGATCCCCCACCGCAAATTCCAAACAAGACATTGCGTGGACTGTATTACGTCCTCAGCTTGCAACAAAACGGCTTGCCCGTCACCGTTCCAGTCACGGTATGCTTTCTGGGGTATTCGAACGTTTCCTGCCACTCTGGCTCACACGGGGTACCGCAGGAATCGAAGCATTGGAAAAACCTAGCGTCTCGCGACAATATCTTGCATGTTGTGGGACACCTGGGCGTAGACTTGTCGAAACAGATTTTGTTCGTGCCTTGAGAGACTTGGTGGGGGATCCAATAGATATTTCATATCTGAGTTGTATATACGATAGTCGCAGGACGAATACAGTATTGTACAAGTACAAGAGTATCATAAGTGTCATGTCAATTTCCAAAGGTCAAACGCGTCAATCCCCGCGTCGACTGATGCGCAACACACGCCATCATCCATTTCTCCTCGCGAGCAAGTTATCTCGCAATGCCTACAGATACTGGCAAAACGTCTCAAAGAAGCCTCTCGTACGACGCGTGCAATCAACGCTAATCTGGCTGCCTACCTTGACCGTCTTCACTCAAGTCGCATACACGATTCGTGCAGTGACGGGTAACAGCATGCAGGTCCGTACACCCCCGTCCATCTGCCAAAATACCATGAAACTCGCCACCTTTCGTCCTTGCGGGGGCTCTTCTCTTCCCATCCCATCCTATCCCTCCCTCCCTTTCTCCGTCTGTTTTTCTTTCTTTCCATTTTTGCTGAAAAGCATTTGCCAGCTTAGCCAACACTAAATCCAGACTTGTCGCGTCCGCGAGACGTCGCACTCTTCAGCCGCTGGTCCATAGTGATCAAACGGAGGTATGAGCGCGGTGATATCGTTGCATTCAGGTCCGTCGTTCGTTTTTAACAACCATATGATACTGGTCCCAGTCCCAGCGCTGCCACTGCAGCCCGAGTCCTTTTGATGCTTCGCTCCCCCCCCCC